>PVKS010030936.1:0-23904 GCA_004027875.1 Aplodontia rufa
TCCAGCACATCACCATGCTGAGTGCAAAGCAAGTCTGTCAGGAACAATTGTTTTCTTTCCTGTCCAGGTCCATCAATTGGAAAATTATAAGATATTTGAAGCATTTTTTACCATTTTATTGAGGAAACATATGTTCCCTTAAAAATTTATGAAAATACAAAATGATTCATGGTATAGATTTTGTCACCACTTTTAGTTATTGGTTTAATCTTTCTAATAAACTTGAGTAAAATGAATAAACTTATAAACATACATGCTAATATAAGAAAGTTCAACTAGACCTGTCCTCTAAATTGTTAAAAAATAGCTCAATTTGAAAATTGTATATTTGGATAACAGTACATCCATTCTGTGGATACTGATTAAATGGAAAGAGCACCGCTTTTAAATTAAATTGATATGATTTATATCCTTGTTTTTGTACCTCTGCATTTGTTTGTTTTCTCACTAATACAAATTCAGATTGTTCTGGTAAAAATTAATCATATGAACATATAAGAAATTGTTAACCCAGCTCCTCGCAGAGTATTAAATACTCAATAAAATTAAATTTAGTATTGAGAACACATATCTTGCACCTGATAGCAATCAGTAAGCAATCAGTAATCATGTGTGCAAAATAGTAAAAATTCTTCAATTTTTACTAAGTAAATGAGATCCAGTTCTTAACACAAAACCTGTACATAGTAAATTGCCAAATTTTGAATGTTTGTAGTAGAGTCATTAAGAAATTATCAATATGGTTGGGTACATTAGACTTCCATGAGAAGCTGAACTATACTCAGACAGGCATATAAACCCAGAAGTTTCAGTAATTAATATATATGTATATTCTCATTTCCATCTATAACATTGGAGAATTACCAAAGAGACATGGGATTCAGGAATGGGTGAAGGAACAGATCCTGGACAATGATCAGGCTTAACTTACATTCTCAATACCTATGTATGCATAAACATGCAATAATGATTCCCTCCAATATACAAGACTTTGTTGGACCAATTAAAAAGATTATATAGAATTCTAAGTGCAAATGGGATGGTATTTAGTACAGTATTTGTTTTCTCTTCTTTAAAACAACATAGGGGGGTTGGGGATTTAGCTCAGTGGCAGCGCATTTGCCTAGCTCATGCAAGGCCTGGAGTTCAGTCCTCAGCCCTGAAAAACAACAACAACATAGGGAGCTGGAGCGATGGCTTGGTAGTTGTGGTGCCTTCCCAGCATGTGAGAGTACACAGGTTCAAACCCTGGACCCACGTACACAACTAGATGACAGAGCAATGAAAGCCATGTGAAAAACTCAATAAAAATTGATTCTCTCTCTCTCTCTCTCTCTCTCTCTCACTATCCTCACTTTAAAAAAGAAAAAGAAAACATAGGATTACTTGTTTTAAAAAACCACAAAATTAGGAATGTGCAAAGGAGAAAGTTTAAATCATTTTTAATGTGTTATTCCTAACAGTTGATCTTCATGCCTCTGCTTGCTAGATATATGCATATATCTGTATCTATTTCTATGTATATCTCTTTCTCTCCCTCTCTCTGTGAGTTATGTGTTTTACAAAAGAAGAAACCTATCTTACACTGGACTTTCTCAAAGTGTATTACCAAGGATTTTCTTTTAGAAAGATGTACATGATGTTCCTCAAATCATTTAGAAATATCAATGAAATAAATTTAGCATGATCAAATGTATTTGGAAAGCATTATTGTTATAATCAAGAGGTTTCCTTTGCCATAGGACTTTGAAATATTTTAATATAGTAATGACTATTATTATTCTTCAAATTGGGACTAAAGATATAGTATTTTCCAAGCAAACAACTTTTTTTTTAAGCAAATACATTTTCAGTTCATTTTTAACTAGTGTTTTATGCAACATAGTTTTGGAATATTATACTAACTTTCATGTTTATACTAACTTTTTGTCAATTCGCATTTTATCTTGAGTATTTCATTAATTTCATTTAAAAAGAACATGATATTTAGTATTTGTGTAGTGGTCTTTTACAATTCAGTTTCTAGTTTAATAGCAAGATAAAAAATTCACTATAGAATGGGTTATGTGGTTGGTTGTTAAAAGCAGCAAATCTGAAGCAGACTAACAAAGGTTTATGCAGGTACAAATGAACTGGGAATGAGGGAGGGTGCTACAATATTGTGTTAAAAAAGATTTCAGGGGAAGCCAGTTTTTATTCCTCTAGGAGAATTGCTTCTAATAATTTCATGGATGCCTGTCAATCTGAGGCAGATGCTTTATCTTCCCTATATAAGTGAGAGACTACTGCTTCATGCCTTTTTCCTTTGTTAAAGACCATTCTGAAAGGATAATTTTTAAACAAAATTATCTCAACTAGGCAGTTGCAAGGAGGAGGTTAGAAAAATTTAGTCAGACAGGCATTTTAATCAAAGACGTATTTGTTAGAAATGTGGTCAAAAATGTACTTGGCCAAATCACACAAATAATAACTTTTTTCCCTTTGAGCTCTAGCCCAAGACTTTAGAAATGAGTTATGAATGTAAATAAATACAAATCAATAGGAGTTTTGTTTTTATTATTTCTCAGGGAATTTCTGTACAATTTGAGAGCAGCTTGATGCAAGTTCAGCAGATGATTAAGTTTAACCTTGATCCCGTGCCAGCAAGATTGGCTTGCTTTCTATCAGCAAGGGATGTAAATTTACTTGGACATATTTTAATTGGCATTTATGCAACATGTACACACAGATGCTGAATTCATTGAGAAATCCTGAGTGCCATCTGTTTAATGAGCTTTGCCCTCTATTGTAGTGCATTGTAAAATAAAACTGGATACCCATGGCTTCCTAATACAGTTATCTTAAATGGTACAACATTTTGAATGACCATCCTATTAATGTGCTAGTCTGTTAGGTTTTAGTTCTGACTATAATAATCTAAATACATACTGTATTTTTTCTTTCCTTTTATGTGGAGAGTTTTCCTCCTACATTTTCCCTTAGTAAAATGGTCATTTTCATGAATTGTCTTTTCATAAGTTTTAAAAATAAAGTTTTTAAATTTAAGGTAATCACCTGTTATGTGTAGAGGACTAAACATTTTATAAATGCAAATTTATTTTTAATAATATATTTAATGTATCTACATTTAATAGAAAAAATTAAGTAATCATTTTTATACCTCTGTGAAGTTTGACTTACAAATGAATTAATCTTTAAAGATTAATCTGGTTTTTTCCACATATAATCAAAAACTTTTGGCTGGACCCATTTCCAAATGAGTCAGTTGCCTTCCCTGTAAGATGTGAGACTCAATACAATCCCAAAATGGTCTGCATGGAGAAACCTGGAAGGCAGTCCTTGAATCTATCATTTGAAGGTTAAGGGGGAATGTCTGGCTTTTGCTCATGCAGTAACTGAGGTTTCAGAAAGCATAGTAAAAAGACAGCTGGGGCAGGGTGTAACCCAGTAGGGGAACACTAGCCTGGCTGGTAATAAGGCTGAGTTGAGCTTTGATCCCCAGCTCTGCATAAAAGAAGACCAATAATTACAACAACAACAACAATAAAACAGTGGGTCTAAAATAACATATTTGAAAAAAGTTTAAAATATACATTGAGTCACTGATGAGGTACTACAATTTGAATCAAAATTACTACGGCTATACATTCCTGATATAGTAAGTCTTACTTAAAAAAAAAAACACAAACCCATTTTTCTGTGTGCTTTTTCATCTTAAATTAAGTAGTCAGTCTTAAGAGAGCTGTCACTTTTTAAACCTGTCAGGATGACAGAGTGAACCATTTATTTGATCAGTATTGGCTTTATTTCTCTGTGACAGCTAGAGATTATGATGACATTGTCTTCAACCTAAATTTGCGAGCATGAGAATGAAATTCCTAAGCTTGAAAGACTTTCAAAACTGAAAGTAAACTACCAGATATAGTATCAAATATGAGTGATTGTTACAAGAATGGATTTAGTTAATTTCCTCGTGTGGTTAATGCTTAATATAGTGCTATTACTTACTATAGTAATATAATTACCTTCTAAGTATTGAGTTTCTGGGGCTCATCTAAGGGGAAAACTCTGAAATAAGCAACTCCTCCCCAGTGAGCCACCTTGATCAAATCTTGTGGCTGCCAAGGACTTTGCATTAAAACCCTATTTAGAGCTCCGTCACAAATTGTCATAATTCCATGTAAAAGTTTTAGAAATAATTTTTAAAAATTTTAAATCCTTTGTTAACTTTGGAATTTGTTCAAGTTTTCATAGGGTAATGATAATCTAATTGTAAGTCAGTTGTCTTTCTTAAGCTGTTTGGGTTATTATAGCATTAGACCAATTACTTAACCTTACTGAACTCAGTTTTTTCACCTATAACATGAAAAAAAAGAAAGACTTGAATTAAAAAGACCTCAAAGTTACTTTTTAACAAAAACATTCTAGTTTCAAAGTAACAAGCATGTAAAAAATAAGATCACAGGATGTAGATTACGTTGCTTATCTTTTATCTCTGTCATTTCTCCAACATATAAAACTTTAGAACATAAGAATAAATCCTTTGCTGTTGAGATAAACTGACAACCTACTTAAAAATTCCCTTTGCTATTTAATGTGAAGTACAGTTATCTGTTGAAGATCCATATCCCAAACAATCTGCTTCTATCTTAGCCTTCCTTTTAACTAAATTAAATCCTGTGTCACATCTCTTACACTTCTACTCTATAAAACTTTTATTTCACATATGAACACCTACTCACTTTAACTGCTCACATTCTCTCTGCGGATTTAAATTTTCTTATGTACAGACTGCCAGTCTTTGAGGTGAAGGTAAGAGGTGGGAAATGGGATGCAGGTTAGATAGTAAGTGTTGAGGTGGAGTGGGGTGAGGGTTGGCTGAGCCCTTCTTTTAGAATCAAGTCTCAAAGATAGTTTCAAGTTTGGCCAGGTCAATAAAGGTGTAAGACTTGGTTTTTCACATGCCCTCAGAGTAAGTACTCAAATGTTTGTTCACTGAATTAAAATTAAAGATGAATAAATAAAAAGATCATTTGGTGTGAATGGCGCTTAGAGATAGAGAAAATAATGTTTTAATTTTTTTTTTCTTTTTGTAAACTCCAGTTATAGGCATGCATTTTCAAACCTCACATTGAAGGTAAGTGAGATATGGTTATGGTTAGATAAAAGGTAAAACTGCCTCAATATTTGATTACAGTTTTGATTATAATCTGGAAGATTAAGGTATGAATTTCTTTTAAATGCTAAAATTGGTAGAGTGTTACATATGTTAAATTGCTCAAATTGGAAGCAATCTTCTTGGATTAAAATATTAAAACACCTTGTAGGTGCAGAAGACCTCACCAAATAGCTATAAATATATTCAGAAGTTCATTTCCTAGCAATTGGTATACCAAAAAATGTAGTAGAGATTAATTTATTTAATCTCTAGTTCATTTCTTATGTCTTTACTCTTATGGTTTTTCTTATGGCTTTATTTTTGTTTAGTTGCTACTCTCCTCCCAATACTGAATTTATGCACTTGCATTAGGTAAATTTTTTTTTTTTTTTTAGAGATCCAGGGTCAGGGAGAGAGAGATAAAGAGAAAAACAATTTTTTACATAATTTTTCATATAGCTTTTGTTGCTCCAAGACCTTGTTGTGTACATGGTGCAAGGGCTTGAACTCACCTAGTTGTGCATGCCAGGCAAGCACCATAACCAAGGAGCCATCGCTACAGCCCCCAATAAAGTACTTTTAATTGCCACTATTGCCCTATAGCCTGCTCTCGTTCTTGTTAGAAGTGTGGTAGTGTTTCTTTCACATGGATTGCTCAGATCAATTACTTCTAGCTGCAGGATTTGTCAATTACAGTGTTTGAAAGGAGAATGCATGTAGTATCTTGTGTCACTTGTCACCTGATAGAGTGCTCATTTTATTTTCCTCTTCTTTGTTAATTATCTTTCTCATCATGTCTATGTACCCTCAAACCCTGGAACATTCTATGATTTTTGGTTGTGTTTTTTTCATTACTGGTCATAATGCTTTGAAATGTTTTTCCTTTGATTCTTTTGCTTCTTAGGAAAGAGAAATGATGTCATTTTTCAGTATTTTAATGACTAAACAGTATAAATAGTCTGCTTAGTAAAGACAATACAATTAGTGATCCTTAAAAGGTATGCTTTCAATCAAAAACTAAACATAACTGATATTTTATAGGAAATGTTGCTCATTATCTTTTTTGGAAGTTAAAGAGGACTTCATGACTCAGGTATGCATGACTCAATTAAAATTATTTCTCTACTTCTGACCTTAAGAATACTAAAGAAAGATAATAAAAGAAATGCATAATTAAAAAATGCTGCTACACCAATTGTTTAGGCTTTTGTTACAATAACTAATACACATCCCTGATTGGTATAAAATACATATTAATAATACTTATTCACATAAACTTACCTTTTATTACAGTGAATTCAACACTAATAAAAATAACAACTAAAAAAGTAATTTAAAGTAGGAACAGCAATGTGGTTTCAATTTTTCTGTTTTCTGGCTTTTGGTATTTAGGTCAAAAGGCATTTTGTGTTTTGTTTCTTTTTTTCTGTTTTGTTTTAGCTCATGAATAATCTTTCATATGACTCAATTTTTTGCTCATTAAGACCCTGGGATTGCTCCATGATGTCTCCAAGTCCATACTCTCATCTGCATCATCATAGATCATTGTAAACTAAAAATAATCATGCATTTATTGTGAGCTTTTTATTTACTTACCTCTTTATACCTGTTAGAATAGTCATGAGAACCTGTTTAAATCTAGAAAAAAATGTTTCATGATTTCTTTAGCAAGAAAATGTAATTTTGTGTCCTTAGAGACAAAGTAAATCTTACTTAAAAAATAAATGTGAATTTCAGTCGCAAAACTGGACCCCCTGAAATCAAATACACATTATTAAAGCTGAAAACATCAAGGTAACTTCACATCACATTTACTTTAAACATCCTGAATTTCACAGTTTGAAAAAATATTTGATCTATAGGAATCTAGCATGATTTGAAGAATCAAAATTTAACGCTTATTTTAAATTATAATATCACCATTTGTGATTTTGTTTGTCAAAGTAAGTATATACTATCAATAATCAGTTATTCTACATGGGAAAAATTGATAACTAAAATGATGATTTTTTTGCTTAGTTTTCATTACAGTTCTAACTGAAAGAGTTGCTGATGTACAAAGGAAACGTACATTAACTAGATGCCAACAGAGCCAATTATTTAGAAAACAGGCTTATCAACATATTGAAAATATAGACCAAAGTTTTATAATAATCAGATTTTGTTGACTAGTTATAAGCTACTTGGTTCAGTAGAAACAGAAATACCTTTAGCATGCAGAAAATAAATATAAAATTAAAAAGAAGTCAAGAAAGCAGAAGTTACAGCTGCTACTTTAGGGGAAACAAAACCTTATACATTTGTTTAATTTACAAGAAATGTTGCTCTTCCAACTGGGATCTGTTAAAGAAGAAAAGTAATCCAAAGCTTGCCAGCATTGCGAAGAAACTCAGAGGTTTCTTTGTATTTTTTTTCCCCCTGAACTTGCTAATGGTTTTATAGTTCTTTAAATTGCTTGTAGGATATTTTAAAAAGCTGGTCAGTAAAGCAGGACTTCAGAACCATTTGTTCTCCATTAGAAGCAGAGACCTTAAACTCTCCAGAGAAGGCATGCCCCCACTCCACCCCAGATACATCTGACCTTGTTCTGTTTGATTCACATTTTGACTATTGATCATATTAAGGTCATTCTTTGATCTGTAGTCCTTGGATAAATTAACAGACTCAAGAATGACAAGAATTAATTGTATTTGGTTTGGATTTTTTTCTGTAAATTTTCTGATTAAAATATAGCACATAGTAACTTCAGCTCCTATTTATGAATTTTTTAATTGAGAAATTTATTTTTTGAACAACCATACAAGTTTTTAACATGATAATATAAAATGTATATAGATTCTGAAGATCAGATTTACCCCCAAGAGTGCCCCCCCAACTACCCACCTTTATCCATCCCTTTCCCTTCCCAAAACATCTCTAAAAATGTATTAAGTTTTAAAACATTACATCTTATACGGATTTAACACATAATAATAGACCATCTTTCTCAATGGCCAAGGTCTAGTTGCAGCCTCCACAGATGAGTGAAGACATTCAACCCTTGGTTCTCTGGGTTATGCTGATTTTACTCAGCATAATTTCTTCCATAGCCATCCATTTACCTTCAAAGGCTGCAATTTCATTTTTTCTAATTGCTGTGTAAAATTCCATAGTATATATGTACCACAGTTTTTGGATCCCTTCATCCAGTGAGGGACATCTGGGTTGTTTCCATAATTTAGCAATTGTGAATTGAGCTTCTATGAACATAGATATTGCTGTGTCACTATAATGTGCTGATTCTAAATCCACTGGACAATCCCAGGAGAGGAATAGCAGGATCATATGGTGGTCTCATCCTTAGTTTTTTGAGGATTCTCCACACTGCTTTCCAGAGGGGCTGTACCAGACTGCAGCTCCCTGGGTTTGAAGCCACAACCTAAAGGCCAGAAGGTACAGGAAATCACAAATGAAGAGCACTTTCTTTAAACAAAATTTTGGTTAAAATTTCATAAATAGTGTGTTAGTGTGCCTATCTGTTTATGAAATTTTAACCAAAATTTTGTTCAAAGAAGTTAAGTGCTCCTCATATGTGATTTCCTGTACATTCTGGGCTTTAGGTTGTGGCTGCAAACACAGGCCTGTGTGAAAGGTAGTCAATCTCATGTATTAGTTCCAACAAAGGCGCAGCAATTCATAATCTAGGGCAATCACAGATTTATTTTGGGGAGGGGGGAAGGGAACAGGTGAGGGAGAGGGAGGGAGAATAGGGAGGGAACTAGGGGGTTATTCTGGTTTAAGAATATAATACGTATCATATTGTTACCTTGTATGCATTGATGATTGTACAATAACTCAATTTCTTAATAAAAAAGAACAGGGATGAGCTGCCAACTTCATGGGATCCCATGACTTGGATATTGGGAGTGGGGGCTTTGGTTAGGGAGTGGTGGTTATGAGGTTCCTATGGATTACAAAGGGTTATAGACATGGAGATTTTACAACATCCAGATTCTTCTCTGTCCTGATATATCATTCCTAAAACTGATTTGCCTGAAAATGTCCTTGCTGCAGAATTTTTCCAACTTGACTTTCATTCTTTCACTTTGTTCATTTTTGCAAATAAGAGGCTGTTCTGGCTTTTTTTTTTACTTTTTCCTCTTTCTCTCACTCTTTTGATAGCCTTATGTTTTGTTTGTTTGTTTGTTTTGTTCATGGCTTGCATGTTAGCCTCTGAGGCCATCTCTGGTTTGAGATTCCTTTCCTTACCCTTTTAGCTACCACATAACCGTGATAACTGCAGCAAAGCATTTTGTAGAGTTTTCCCTGTGTCAGTTTTACACAGCCCTAAACCATTCCTCTGGTATCTCACATCAACCTTAGTTTTAATTTGAATTGTTCAGCATCCACCATGGAGTCATGTGTGGGCTCTTTACATTTGAATGCTGGCAAATAATAACGGACATGGTGCTTGTCCTAAGTCTTTTGCAACTTCAAAATGTCCCTGTACCAAGCCATCCTGGATAGTCTTCAGCACCTTTGAAAACTTGAATGGCCATCACACCTCCTTCAGGAGACTCTCTTCTGTGTGAACCAGGTTCTGCAGAGAAAGAGCCAGAACTTACTGACTGGCCAGAACTCTCTCTCTCTAGGGCATACATCAACCTCCATCATTGGTTTTTTTTTTTTTTTGTTGTTTTTTGTTTTTTAAAGAGAGAGAGGAGGGGGAGAGAGAGTGAGGGAGAAAGAATCAACTGTAGTCTTTCATGTGGCTTATCATTGCTCCAACACTTTGTTCTGTACATGGTGTTGGGGCTCAAATCCACATACTCAGGCATGCCAAGCAAGTGCCACAACCACTGAGCAACCACTCCTGCCCCATCTCCACCATTGTTGATTGTAAGTGTTTTGCCATTTATAAACTCTGACCTGATACTGAGGTTTTGGTGAGGAGCTGTGGGATACCTGCTTTTTATAGCATGGAATTTCTCTCCACTGGAACCATTCCACTTCCAGTATCTGACATAAAAACAAACACATTCAAATAACATTTTGAAAGGATTCATAATTCAAGAATTTTTTTGGTGGATCTTTTTTTAGTGAGCTATTTTATGTTCAGTATTTGTCCTTTTGATTCCCATACTTCCTGAGGAAGAATAGATTGTATATTTCATAAAATTCAGTTATTAAAAAAGACAGAATCAGTGATAAGATTTGTGAATATGATTTATTTCTCTACTAATTTAATCCCTAGTTTAGTCAGGGCTCTTTGATATGATTCTAGGGCTCAGCAGAAGGGGGTTCTTCAGCCTTGTCTGCAAGAGCTGGAGGCTGCTGCTTGGGCTCTCCTGAGAGCACTGCAGTTAGGAAAAGGCAGCTCAGCAGCTTCAAGACTGCATTTGTTATGTTCCTCAGAGATTGAAAGCCCTGTTAGGTACTCTGCATTATTATTCTGAAGCTCCAGACAGCCTGTGATAGGGAAAGACACAAGTACTGAGCAGATCTGAAAGTTATTATGTTTAGGAATAGTAATAGTGATTTAGGGCAGATTGTCACCAATTAAAGAGTTTTTGTCTTGACGATGTGTCTCTGTGCTTGCTATTTAGGCTTGTATTTTCCCCCTATCACTGAAATATTCCTTTGGGTTTTTGGGGGGAAATGTTATAACTGGCAGCCTTAATTATGCTTAACAAAGATACACTGGTGAGAACATTTTTTTTTTAATCCAATAGCTATTTTCTCTGGTTCTTCACAATTGCTGGAGAGGTTTTAATGAGATCATTTTAAACTGTGAGGATTTTTCTCCCTTGAGATTGTTCCTCCCATCCCAACACTCCAATAAAATCTGAAAACTGCCTTTAGCCCTCCTCCTGGGCTTCGGAGGATAAAGAAGCACTTGTGTGTGTACTGCCCATCCACCCCAGCCACCTTTGTTTCCTAGAAAATGTTTTCAGTAGAAAACATGCTAATCTTTTTCAGGCACTTTTTAAAAACTGCATAATTCTTTATGAAAATAAAATATGAAAACAGTTGTTGCAAAGATCTAACCTAATATGGATTGAGTACCTCATACAACCTCAAGTCCTTACCTCTTCCCCTGACTCTGTCATTTGTGTTTGGAGGTGGGATTTGAAGTGAGGGAGGTTATACATAGATGGGGTAAATTTATGATTTTGTAGTGTACGACTATATTAAGGAATTATTTGAAATGCTAGGAATGACAAACCTCTGCATTTCAGTTTAAAGTGACAGGGCTTTCTCTGCTGATGTATTTTGAAACAGCTTGAAGTGTAGATTTTTTTTTTTAAGAGAGAAGGACAGTGAGAGAATCAATTTTTATTGAGTTTTTCACTAGGCTTTCGTTGCTCCGACACTTAAATGTGTATGTGGGCTGCTGGGCTTTGAACTCGTGTACTTGCACATGCATGGCAAGCGCCGTAACCATGGAGCCACCGCTCCAGTCCCTGAAGTGTAGTTCTTGTGCCAGTCACCAAGGTCTAAGTGTCTGGATGTTTCCTAGAAAGCAACAGAGTTTATTGCTGAAAGTTCATGTTTTTGCAGACAACAGAATGCAGGCCCAAATCCCAAACTTTTCATTTGCTGACTGCATGTTATATATACCTGTTCAGGATCTGGAGGGAAATATTTACCCTCTCCTAAGCCACTCTGCCTTTGTGTAAAATGATAGTGGTAATGGTGTTCGCCTAGTAGTTCCCTGTGAGCACTAAATGAATCAGCACCTGCACAGCCCTTGGAATGCCGTTGACAGTTGGTATGGGTACAAGGAACATGAGCTGCTGTTCCGCCTACCGTGCTGTTGTTGTTTCATATTAGCAACTTTCCAGCCTTTTCTCAGAGACCGTTAGATTTGGATTCTTCTATATGACAAATCATTCTCTCCCCTTCCACGTTGTGGAAGAGAAACCATCTCCCCTTTATGTTTTGAATATGATACTTTATTAAGTTTCAGTTCAATAAAGCATTCTGTTACACATACAAACACATACAAACACACACGCATACTGAGGAGAGAACCAAAATAAGTGCCCTGAAAGCAGAGACAGTGCCGTTTACATCTTAGTGACTTTTGTCACCAGGCACAGTAAGTTGGCACAGTAACCTGGACTTCTACTAAATAAATGCATCATAAATAAAATCTTTAAAGTATGGGGTACAGGATCATTTCAGGAAATTTTATAGGTGCTTTTGTAAACTTCTAATGAATATGGATTTCTGGATTATTCAAATTATGTAATAAAATTTAAAATGCTACTAATTCTCTTTTCCCATGTTCTTTCATATGGTATTGATGCTTTTACCTCTTAAGCCTAATTCAGGGAAGTTCTAGGAAATGCCCCATAATGTTTTGAGTGCATTTCATTCTCCAGAAAAAGCAATGGTGAGTGGCAAGTTTTTCCTCTATTTGCTCCTAAATGTTGGTGCCATCACAACATATTGGTGATGAATTGTAATATGTATCTTACATATGGACAGTCATTCAAAATATGCTTATGTGATCATCAGTGTGAGCATGTAACATGTACAACACAAATATAACAGTTTTGCATTGAGTATTTTTGTCAGGTGAAAATATAAGACATGTATCTAACTAAATTAAAGTTATCATTCTAAAATTACATATTAATTGATCAAGGGTTGTTATTTGCAACTGGGATTTAGAATGTAGAAGCATAAAGGTCTAAACAGGACATAATCGGTCCTGTGTTGAAGGAACAAAATTTGACACCAGAATTTTTTTTAAAATAAATGAAATAAGATTCCTATTATTCCCGTATGCGCAAATCATGTATTTTTTTTCCAAATGTAGATTTCCTGTGTCATTTGCCTTAAAATGGCATGTTTAGCTACTCATATCAGAAACTTGGTGTCATTTTTGGCATCTTTCTTTCAATTCATTTTAGACCCTCAGGAAGTTAGAGTTGTTTGTTCATTTTGCTTTCTATTTTTTGGGGCCAGGTGTGGCTCTGTTGCCAGGCTGGTCTTGAACACGGGGCTCAAGTGATCCTCCCATCTCAGACTTTCAAGAAATTGGGACTGCAGTCCTGTGCCACCATTCCTGACTTGTCAGTTTGATTTTACCTCCAAAGTGAACCTCTTGTTTATCTCCACTAAACCAAAATCAGTATCTCCATACTATAAACCATCATCATTTTCCCTTAATTAATGCAGTAGCCTTCTAATAGGTCTTTTGACTTCCACTCTTTCTTCATCCTCCATTTCATTCACAGAATAGCTAGGATGAACATTTAAATATGATAATTCTCCCATAAAATTACTTTGCTTCAAACTTCCATGTGACCCTTACCTTCTCTGTCAAACTCATGTCACATTGCTATCAACCTGACTCACTACATAGGGACTACCTCTTTTAAAAGTTCCTTTAGTATAATATTGCAAACTGGATTATTTTCTCTGTCTATTGTACATTTCCTATGGATAAGTTTTACTCATTTCTCAGGCTTTAGCTTAGCTGTCACTTCCTCAGGGTTCCCTCACCTTCCATCTAAATTATGTTTATTGTTATTCTTATCATTTTCCTTCATGACATGTATCCCAATTATAACTGTCCATGTACTTGAACATTACGTCTACCCCCACATACCTCCAGGACCATGAGGATGGAACACATACCAATTTGAGCCATGCTTCATGTCCAATATCTAACATAGAAAGGGTATTTTAAGAAATCTCTGAGTGCATTCTGTGCCTTTGGCATTGTTCAGGATGCTGGAGATATGGAGGTGATGAAGACAAACCCCTTGTTCTCATGGAGCTGAAGCAGGCAATAAATACAGTATATTCTTTTCATTGAGGGCTCTCTCAGTGCAAAGCACTAAATGCAAAGTTGATTTTACAAAAGAAAGAATGCATGCCTTTCTTGCTCTAATCAGGGTCCCATAGCTCAGATATCTCATTTTGTCTGTGTTTTTTTAACCCTGCTGGGCTACTCCTGAATGTGACTTTTGCTCTGGCACTTAGAAACCCTCATCAATGGCATTCTTTGTCCTCCTTTCCATTTGTACTGGCAGCTGAAAAATTTGGCAATTCTGTACACAGTGACTAATGGCAATACTTCTTTGCAGATGTAATGCACCATAAAAATGGCAAGTCCTGTATAAACATTAAATAATTAGTTTTCATAATAACCCTATCAAGACAGAGTGTAAAACTCCCCGTTTTGTATGGAAATAACTGAATCATTGTGAATATACCAACTAGAGTCACAGAATAGTAGAAGAATTTGTTGTGATTCTAAAATCTCTGATTTCTTTTTTCTAACTCAGGCATAAATTACAAAAATGTAAAAATGTTTTCTATAAATGATTCATTTTTCATTAATAAGTCTATTTCACTTATAATTTACATGTAAGAGGTTAAAATGCAAACATCTGCTGGATGTGGTGGCGCACACCAATGACTTAAGAGGCTGAGGCAGGAGGATGGCAAATTCACAGCCAGACTTAGCAACTTAGTGAGACCCTAAGCAACTTAAGCAAGACCTGGTCTCCAAAGGAAAACTAAAAAGGACTTCAGATGAGGCTCAGTGGTTAAGCATCCCTGGGTTCAATTCCCAGTACAAAAAAAAAAAAAAAGAAAGAAAGAAAAAAAAGAAAAAAAGAAAGAAAAAATGAAAAAACAAACAAACAAAAAAGCAAATTTATCTATTAAGTTACTGTCATCTTTAGTGGAGAACATACAATTATAGCTATTTGTCTTACTTTGGTGGTACTTTTTTATGATCCCCAGGATTTCAAGTCTCCTGAGAATTAATTATTTGAATGTTGATTCCTATAAATGTATACTTTTCTCTGGAATCATGGCAGATTTTAACTTAAATATAGTATGCCTAATATTTCTTTGTTTTGATAACTTGGTGACACTATAATAAACGCTAGGAGTATCCTGTACTGCATGCAATGAAAGAAGCGTTTTTATGGTATCCATGTTCCTGCATACTGGAAATGTGGCTTAAATGTGGACCAGATCTGGAAGTCTAAACAGTAAAAGACTAGTGATGGGCTAAGTTCAGTGTTTGAGTGCTTGCCTAGCATGTGTGAGGCCTTAGGTTCCATCCCCTGCATTGCAAAGAAACAAAGAAAGAAAGAAAAGGAACATCCATGACATGTCCCTCTGCTGCTGCAGCCCAGCAGAACACAGCACACGCGTGCTCCACCACTACACTTCACATGAAGAAATAATTTACAACTGTTTTTTTTTTTAATTCTGGTAATAGCCTCTCTTTCCTTTGTGTAGTTTGTACTCATTGTTCTCAAAGGTTGAGTGATATTTGACATCTATCCCTCCTGCATGGCTTTCAGAATGTATAATTTTTGAACAAAAAAATGTGTTGTTTTCCTAGAATAGAGCATAAGAGATTTGTGAAATCTCCAAAACTTCTGATAGTTAAGAAAATAATTGCTTCTCCCAGTATATTTTCTTTCACAGTCTTAAGAAAAGTATAATTTAAGGTTTGAAAGCAAAGTGGCATACTATAAAGAGCACCAGTTAACATATCATAATCATTGAAGAATATTCATAGAATATTCAGTGTCAAATTTTAAAAAGTACATAAGTTTTTCTTTAGGAAACAGTCACTATAAATTGTAACTTCTTAAAATATTGATGTTTGCATGCATCATATTATACGAAAATTTCCTTAGCATTAAAAGAAGATGGTGTAAGGTGACTGACTTCACAGAAAATTATATTACATATTATTATTTAGTTTCATTTCTAATGGGTTATCTTTGTTTGCATATATCCTGTTCATTAAACTTACATATTTTTATTTTTTCCACATTTTTCTTGGGGCATTATAGTTGATGGGATTTGTTGTTACATATTCATACATGCACGCAATAGAATATTTTTTTAAAAGATTGAAATTACTTAAGAATTTTTAAGAAGTTTTTAAACACATATCCTCCAATTTTTCCACGTAATAGTAAGAACTAAAAAATGTCAAACTGCAGGTAGTTTAGATGTGCTTTCTTATCCAGTTCCCACTCATATTTGTTAATTCAGAAAAATCTGCAATAAAATCCTTTTATATTACCCTTTCCCTACAAGGTGGGTATTGTTTCTTGACAGACATCAATATTTTACATATATTTCATTGCAAGGGAAATGCAATAGTTGTAGCATAACTGTTGGGCACAAAGTGTGTTCAGTATATATGTGTTAAATGAGAGCATTATAGTTATGTTGAAATTAAATGGTATTTCTTCATGTAAACTGGTATTTAGAGAGTGAAAAGTATTGTGAAAATAAATGACATATTCACTTTTCAAAATTAAGGACTAGATAAATGCTTAATAATTTAGAAAACAATTAAATGCCACATTGCAGTAGAGGCCTGTTGAACATTTATAGAGTTGTCTTTAGGAATATACGCTCATTTATGTTCTGTTCCAATACATGCTACTTTTTTAAGGATTTCATTGATCTTTCTTTCTTAGTTGAAAGAACTTTACTATTTACTACAAGGTTTCATTGATAAGGTAATTTTTAAAATAGAAAAAGATCACAGGACTGTATATTATCTTCCTTGTTTTCCCCAAGATACTCACTTATAATTAAATGCCTATATTTAATTAAAATTATTATTATTGTACAGTCTTTTCAGTCATTTTATGATTGAAATAAGAGTCACTGATAAGAAGTAATGCATTGTATGTATTTTGAATAATGAATTCTCATTCTCAATGTGTTATAAAAATTGTTAAGTGTCCTCTTCCAAACATTGAAATATCTGAGAAAAATAAAAAAGGCAGAATATATTAATAGATACCCATGTGACTGTCAGGAGGGAAATTTCCCACTTAACTTCTGTTCCATTGGAAAGAAGTTGAAATAATTTTATCAAGATATTTGTGTACTTAGAATTGTGAGCTCTGTTAAATCAAGATAGATGATCAACTTGCAGAAATGCATCTTTCACACTAGAGATATTAGTTCTTGCTTGGTTAATAAGTCTTTAAATATTCCTCATTCTGTAATGAAATCTAATAAACTCACTTTATCATAAGCTTTTTATAAGGATTAAATATTTTGATACTTAGTACAATTTTTTTACACAGTAAGCAATCATTAAACATCCACCATCATTAACATGACTGTTATGTTGCTAAATCATCTTTACTGTTTTTATTATTTTTTATGACATGTTCCTCTCCCCATGAGAGTCTTAGTTTATTAATTTCTAAACAAAAGTTTGAACTGCATACCTCTGAGGTCCCTAACAGCACTGACATTCTGTGATTCATGAAGTTGAAGGCAATATAGCTCACAGATGTTCAACACATGAATAGGGAACAAAATTAATTTGAAGAACACTTGAGCCCAACAAAATTCGATAGTTTTGCGGTGCAGCGATGCACAAACATCACAGGGCACATCTACAGCAGTGTTACAAACTTGTTGGTAATGCAATGAATCAGATTGGAGAATTGCTTTGTGCAGGACAGTGATGACATGGTTAGAAAACCAAAGGCACTGCGCTGGAAATCAGGATACCCGTGTTTCCCTCTGGTCATTTTCAGACAAATAACACAGGCTAGCAGGCAGCCAATTTCCTGGCACTCAATTACATCTTGTTTGGGGATGAATTTGATATTGTCAAACACTCATGCCTCTTCTATAATATGGTATTTCTTTCAGTTCTAAACTTTTTTTATAATGGTCATACAGCATATTATAAAAATTAATGCTTACATTGTATTGGAACAGTTTATGTTTGTTTTGTATTTCTTAATTTGCCTCTTTTCAACGTTACTCAGATTTCTAGCACACCATTAATATTTTACTTTTTCGAAAAAAAATTTTTCACTGTTTTCAGAATTGTATTAAAATGGCTACAATACTTTTTAGATAGACATGATTATATGCTTCATTTATTTATAAAGGATTTACATTGTATTTAATATATCTTAGACAAGAATACTCTAGTAGATTTAGTGATTCAGAGAAGCTTGTGTTTTATCTAATGTTACAAAGTGAAAAAATGAAAAGCTTTTGAGCTCTATTGTGTGCTGCCTTGTATATGTAGAACAAAACTTCATGAATATGGAAGAAATATGATCTGGTTATAATATTAGCATGGCCTATAGCTTAACATTAAATGAGGTGACATTTCTTTGAATACACTATTTGTTATTTGCTCTTTCTCAAATCAGTATGCAGACAAATTGCTGAAAACTTAATTCCAAATTAAAAAATGTTTAGACTTTTCAAATTGAGAATCGTTACAAAATATAGAGTGATTAAGAGAGACATTAGAGGAGCTGAGGTCATTGCTTAGTGGTCAAGTGCTTGTCTAGTATGCATGAGGCCCTAGGTTTGATCCCTAACAAACACGTGTGTATAGGCGCACTCACACACACACACAAACACACGCAAAACCAAAAAGATAGAGAGAGAGAGGTTACAGGAAAAAAGGAGAAGTGTTTAAAAAGATCTGTATTTGGGTCTATGTACTGATGCCAAGAGTTTTCTTCCATGATGCTGCCAATCATTTGGATTTGATTTTTAATTTAATGAGTTAAATATACACATGTATTAAGAAAATTGGACTATTTAACTAAAACTTCATGTCATTTCATAATGTGACGCATAACATTTTTTCTCAAAAGGAAATGTTCAGGGCAAGTATAAGAAAGAAATATTGCTTTTATGAACGAAGAAAATCTCAAATTCATAGTTTTATGCAGGATTGCCTGTAGCCATAGGCAATGCTAGAGTTTTATGCTTTACAGCTGCAAAAATAATTACATGAGCATTATCTAAGCAACAATCTTTAATGGATTATATTTTGTTAGCTTTTTCATTATATGCTATAAAATTCCCAATAACATAATAAGTGGAAAAAAATAGCTTGATTTATCTGACGTAGCCCTTTGATATTTTGCAAGACATTTTATTATTCATTGTTTTATTTGAGATTTGATCCGAATTTGTAAGTAAGATATAGTATTACGGAGTTGGATTTAAGCCTAGCATCTAGAAAAATTGTACGAATCATTTAC
The DNA here is from genome assembly GCA_004027875.1 of Aplodontia rufa. NCBI lineage: Eukaryota > Metazoa > Chordata > Mammalia > Rodentia > Aplodontiidae > Aplodontia > Aplodontia rufa. Next base: position 19,183 of record PVKS010030936.1, read on the forward strand.
TTTTACTTGAATAGTATTTAATTTTGGGTATTTTTGGGGTGTTAAAACTTTTCAGAGGTGTTATCATAAGTTAATAATTTTATCCTTCAAAAGACACATGTTGCTTGTTAAGGTCAATTGGTTTGCTTTTTCTATAAACCATACATTTTGCATGTATTACATTCTTAACAATAATAATCTAAGCTTACAAGTAGTGAAATTCTTAATATCTGTTCTTTTATTATGTGGGAACAGTAGCTAGAGTTTTCATTTCAATAATGTTTACTTTTTGTCTATATTTTATTAATAGTATATAATTTATTAATAATGTATGATATTGAAATTAGAATCACGACAAATTGGTACAGTCATATTTCCTTTTCTTATTCTTTCCAAATAGAAGGAAGCGAATATTTCCCAAGTATTATCATAGTCATATTCTGCCCAACTTGTCTCAATATATGGATTAAAAAATTTTTGAGTGGGTACTGTGGCTTTACCAGATATATGCATGGACCTGCTGATACAGAGGAAAAAGTAAAGAAGTAAAAAAGGAACATATGGGCTTTGGAAAACTTTATAAATTTGAGGCTTTCAAACTAAAATTTAAGAATAATTTTTGAAATACTGGTTAAGCATAAGTTTTTCACGTTTGCAGTGCTTCATCTGTGAAAAGATTTTTGATGCCTTTCAAATGGAAAGACACCTACTCCAATATATAATTGTAGTACCAAATACCCAAATTCAGTTTATTTTAAGAGATAAATAGTCTTTATCACTCCAAATTTATGTACTAACAAATCTATTCACATTTTAAGCAGTGTTTTATATTTGTTTTCAAAGATGGTTCACATTCTATTACACAACATGGGATCAAGGATTTGGGGTGCAGAAAGTAAACTATTTATTAGACTTCCTTGAAATATGTGTTCCATGCCTGTTTTGTAAATAGGGAAACAGAGATAATAAGTAATATGTTAAAAATTACACATCCATCAAACAGAATTGTGATTTAGGATTTATTGATGGCTACTAATTTGTGATAGCTTGATATTATCGAGATATTGATGAGGATTTTACTGCATGAAGTATTTTGGAATACATATCTGCTTAATTTTTCACATTTTATTCCTACAATCACCAAGTAGATAATACCACTTTTTTATAGCAGGTTAATAGTGAGTTAGTATCCACTTGAGATTATACTAATGAATTATTCACTTCTCTAAATTTTAGGGTCAACGGTATAAAGTTAATAATATCTTTTATTCTAAATAGGTTAAAGCATTAAATGAGACAATATATAACAAAAAATAATAATATCCCAATAGTATAGAGCATAGAATGAAAACTTGTGGACAGCTCTAATGCCATCATTATCAATGCCTTCTAACCGTTTCCTCATTCAGTGTTGATAGAAAAACACACAGTGATTTCGGATGTAGTCACTTTGTCAATGTATGTAAAGACTTTGTAATGTACACATTTAAGTTATAATGATAATATTATCTTGAACTTAATTTTAAATATCAGTAATACTTTTCGATTAATTGTATGCTTAGAAGTAACTTTTCTTTAAATATTTTGTTTGTATGAGGTTATAATTAATTTAATTATAGAGAGCATCATTCTGATAAATAAAAGGTTCTATGTTTATTAACATATGGATGTGAAAAAATGCAGGCAGTAGGCAGAGAAGAAATTCAAGTTAACGTGAAGCCTAAAGCAAACTGTGAAAGCACTAGGTAACAGACAACACTCACCTACTGGCCTATGAAGAGTATCAAATTACCCCTCCTGCATATGCTTAAGGCCAAACATCTTTATTAAATTGCAGATGTCTGTAAGTAGATATATGTTCTTAAAGCTGTATTGCCTCAGCTATTACTAGTAATATATTATAGTAAATACCTCTTCTGCTGAAGTGCAGAGATAAGGATTGTATACATCACCACTGAGTCCAATGATTTACTCTTGTTCCTATAGTACTACGGGATGACTTCAGACAAAACCCCTCCGATGTCATGGTGGCGGTAGGAGAGCCTGCAGTCATGGAATGCCAACCTCCACGAGGCCATCCTGAGCCCACCATCTCCTGGAAGAAAGACGGTTCTCCGCTGGATGATAAAGATGAAAGAATAACTGTAAGTATTTAACGAACAGCAGGAAACATTTGCAGGTTTGACAGCATATCTTCAACAGAGAAAAAGCAGAAAATGAATTAGATTCTTAGATGAACACTTCCATTAGCTCTCATTTTCATTTATTCTTTTAAAATAAATGTTTTTCTCTTCTCCCTGTGTGGACCTGAAAATAAGTGAAGAAAATGCATGGTGTTTAGTTTAAAGATCAGTAAAAGTGAAACTATAATTTCAATTGTAATGTCTTGGAGTTAACACTTTTATGTAGACTTAATTATTATTATAACTCAGGGCTTATAACATATCTACCTATTACCATTAAAAGTGTTTCTCATAAAAAATTGTTATATAGTATGTTTCCAGAAGGCCTCTTAAGTCACTTTAGGATTTTTTAATGTCTCCGTCTCCTTTTAAAATTGCTTTTCTGTTCCATAGAGTTCAATATTGTTTCTGAGAAATAAAATCTCATTCTTCATGATGTTTAATGATGAATTTATCTCATAAAATAAAACCATGTGACTAGATTATTGGATTTCAAGTTCCTGCTCTGATCTAAGAAGGGAAGTACATGATATGTGGTAGGAATTGATGTTTACCTCTGGACAGCTGTCCTGTGTGCCACTGATGCTTGTTCTGTGTCGTAAGTTGTTCACTAACACACCTCAGTCAACCAAGCTGTCACTGATTCACCATTGTAAAATATTTCCCTTTACGGTTTCCTTTTTCCTGCACACATTGCTATCTGTCCATTGTGAATTCATTCTCCAAGAATCAAAGTTCCCTAGAAAAATATGTATTTGAGGTAAAGGTCACTGCTAAAGCTGTTGAAGAACAGAGTTATGACATAAATCTTCTAAATCCGTGCACTATTTCTGAACAACCAATTAGTCGATGAACATGATAATTAGATACCGAGCAAAGTAGAGAAGGCTGTGATTGACAAAGTTTTAGGGACTTTAAACGAAAATCAAGCATTTTTCCTGCACTGATTTGAATTAGGATGAATCTCAAAGGATTTTTGTAATTCCAGGGACTGGAGTGAGGATGACTCAGCTCCACATTTAAGAGGTGCTGAAAAGTCACATGCCAAAGTGCAAACTATGTGTGGAAACAAGGATTTTGGGAAATTAAGTCAAAAGCACAGGGGAATAGAAGGTATAGAAACAAATGCTTTTCTTGTTAGTGATAACAGATTTCTTTTGGGTTTATGCACAAATAAGATAAGAATAATCTACCCTTAAAAATGTATTACAGATCATTTACTGACCATCATCTGTAATTCATATTTCCCTTCCTTAGTAATTCGGACACATTGAAACCATTATGATCCCTGATTTCCCTCATGTCTTTCCCGATTACCTATTTGTTTTCAATATAAATTAATGACAAAAATCTCAATGCCCCAAATGTATCATTAAACAAAAATTGATGTGCGCATTGTGGAGTTTATATTCTGAGTGTATATACAGGTGATACTAAATTAATAGGTGTTACATTTAATATGACAAACTATGAGTCCTTTAAAAATAAAAAAAGTCAATAGAAAGAGGGATATAGATCAGACAGGATTGAAATTTCAAAAAGTCTGATCAGAGAATGTCTCATATAAAAATCTGAAAAAAAAAAACAAAACTGAGGAACTCTACAAGTTTCATGAAAAAGGGTGTTTTCGGCAGACAAAGCAGAACCTTCAAAGACCCTAGGGTGCAGAGCATCTAATTTGGTCACTAAAGAGAAAACAGTAAGTGTAGGTTGAATTGAGGTAGCTACTGAGAGATTCCTAGGACACAGTGTAAAAGGGTGACAGGTAGCTGGGCCATGCGGACCTTACAGACATTGTGAACCATGGGAAGATGGAAAGAATTTTCTCAGAAGAACCCTCTGGTATCTTGAGAACACAGTGAAAGGTGGCAATGTCAGAAGCAGGGAGACAAGGTAGAAGTTTTATAGTAATCCAGGGGAAAGATAAACTATGGTTTCAATTGGTCTGTTAGGAGTGGAGGTTATTTGATTCAACATACAGTGAGAAGCATTAGCCAACAAAATTTGCTGATGGATGAGGTGTAGCGAGTTAAAAAAAAAACAGGAATGAAGCTGAACATTACCTTCATTGATTGGCCTGAGCTAAATAGAAACTTCTCAACAGAGGACATTGATCAAGCCAATGAATACATGAGAAAGTGCTCTAAATCATTAGTAATCAGAGAAATGCAAATGAAAACCACATTAAGATATCACCTTACACCAGTCAGAATGGCAAAGATAAAGAAAATAAACAACAATAGATGCTGGAGGGGCTGTGGAGAGATAGGCACACTAACACACTGTTGGTGGAGCTGCAGACTGGTACAGCCCCTCTGGAAAGCAGTATGGAGAATCCTTAAAAAATTAGGGATGACTCCACATACGACCCTGCTATTCCACTCCTGGGTATCTTTCCAGGGGACTTAGAATCAGCACATTACAGTGACACAGCAATATCGATGTTCATAGCAGCACAATTTACCATTGCTAGGCTATGGAAACAACCCCGGTGTCCCTCACAGGAAGAATGGATCCAAAAACTATGGTACATTTATACCATGGAATATTACACAGCAAT
>PVKS010030937.1:0-23914 GCA_004027875.1 Aplodontia rufa
CTTGGCTGTACAAAAGCTTTTTAGCTTTATGGCATCCCATTCACTGATTTTTGACTTTACTTCCTTCACTTTTGGAGACCTGTTGAGAAAGTCTTTGCCTACTCTCAAATGTTGAAGTGTTGGACCTAATTTGTCTTCTATCAGTTGTAAGGTAGCTGGTTTAATGCCTAGCTCCTTGATCCATTTTGATTTTATTCTTGTGCAAGGAGAAAGATATGGGTCTAATTTCAATTTTCTGCAAGTGGATGACCAGTTTGTCCAGCACCATTTGTTGAAGAGGTTGTCACTTCTCCATATAATATTTTGTCCCCCTTTGTCAAAAATCAGATGTTTAAAGATTTAAATGTTTAAATCAGAAAAAATCAGATGTTTAAAGGTTTGTTTCAGGGCCTTGTATTCTATTCCATTGGTCTTCTTTCCTATCTTGGTACCAGTACCATGCTGTCTTTGTTACTATGGCTCTATAGTATAGTTTTAGATCTGGAATGGCAAAACCACCTGTTTCATCTTCTTTGCTTAGTAGTGTTTTGGCAATTCTTGGTTTCTTATTGTTCCAAATGAATTTGAGAATTGCTTTTTCTATGTCTGTAAAGAACGACATAGGTATCTTTATAGGGATAGCATTAAATCTATATAGAGCTTTTGGTAGAATGGCTATTTTAATTATATTAATTCTGCCTATCCAAGAGCATGGGACATCTTTCCATCTTCTTAGGTCATCTTAGATTTCGTTCTTCAATGTTCAATAGTTTTCATTGAAGAGATCTTTGATATCCCTTGTTAGGTTAATTCTCAAGTATTTTATTTTTTTCGAAGCTATTTTTCGAAACTATTTTGAAAGGGACTGATTTCCTGACTTCTTCTTCAGTCCTATTATCATTCGTATATAGGAAACCTATTGATTTATGCGTGTTGTTGATCTTGTATCCTGCCACTTTGCTAAATCTATTTATGAGCAGCTTCAATATCTTGCACATTATTTCAAGGTGCTTTATGGTTGTGTATGTGCAAAGCTACAGGCTACATGGTTAGTTGGAAGATATGTACCCTTGAGGGAGCAGAGACTGCTTTAGAGTCATAGCTCTTCTACTGAGGACTATTACACCTTGGTTTTCTCATCTGCAAAATAGAAATAATTACATTTACCTCTTAGATTCAATGAAATAATAGTTGCTAACACTACTGAAGCCTTATGATATTCTGGGTACTGTGCTACGTACTTTGTATGTTATAAATTGCATAACAGGAAGGTGCTCTGGGATATTATCCCTGTATTAGTAGAGGAGCAGACGAAGAAAGGCAAGTAAAATGCATGTCCCAAGATCACATACTGTAGGGCCAGGGTATGTGCCCAGGCAGGCTGGCTGCAGAGCCAGGGTTCCTGCCTCTTGCACCTACATGTAGCCCAGCACAGCTTTGGTTCTTGGACTAGGCAGGGCAGGTTATGTACTTTGCAGGGGTCAGGGCAAAATGAAAATGTGAAGCTTTTTGTTCAAAAAGTGAGGAAAAACATGTCCTTAAAGGCAATAAAATATAAAACTTTTGCCTTTTTTCACCACCTCTCTTTTTCCTCTCTCTCTCCTGATGACAATATTTTAAATTTGATATTAAATATGTTCTCACATCCCATATATTGGCCACTTAGAAAAACTCAAATTGAGCAATGAAGTTATCATAGCTGGTATATTGGTTACTCAAATTAAGTTTTGATAGGCATCCTATACAAGGGATACTAGGACATGGGTTTCATTCTTTGAGTGCAGAACTTCAGAGGTGCCAAGGCATGTGGGTAGCACACCCCTGACTAAGATCCCTTCCCAATCAATCCCAGTTTCTCACAGTCCACAGCCCTAACCTGGCGAAGGTGACCCCCAAGTGGACTGCATTGTTGAGGCACACTACTGGGTGTCTGATCAGGGTGTGGTAGCTGATCTGGGAGGGTGGGAGGCTGGCCCACAGATTCACCTGCCCAACACATGGTGGTGCTGCCCTGTGCCGAGTTGGCACAGTACTGAGGCTTAGGGGAGGGGGGCGAGGCTCTAGGTGCTCCTGGGTGGATCCTCCCAGTGCCCTGGAACCTTCTGGGTGGAGCAATATGGTGGAATACAGGCCTCCCTCCGGTGCTGATCCAGTGGCACCTCTCTGAGGGCAGCAGCCGTGGCTGTGCAGGAGTGAGAAAGGAGGGCCTGGTCACCATAGGTCCAGAGTGATGGGAGTGGAGTCACCTGGGTGAGAACCTGTTCCCAGGGGTGGGAAGGTGATAAGGCAGGACTGCATATGAGCTCAGGGGCCATGTTCCCTGTGCATGTTCAGGACTGCATATGAGCTCAGGGGCCACATTCCATGTGCATATTCAAAGCTGAACTTATTAGGAAATTCAAGAGACTGATTGAGGAGCAATAAAACCTAGTGAGGGGCTGAGTGGAGGATTTGGGAGTGGGAAGGCTATGTGGCTACACTCTGAAGGCCATCCTGAGTCTGGGGATGAATCTCTTTTTCTGTCCAATAGTCACAAAGTGAACTTGGAAGTTCTCACCTTTTAATAAGGTGTTGAGGATTTCTTTCATTATTCTGGCATGGATAAAACAAAACAACCTCTTCAGACTAAGACAATATTGCAAATCGGTACATGCTTTTGGTTTGTAATTGTTACTTGTTTTTAGTGATGAATAGTAATGACAAAGTGTTATGAAAGGACTAAGTAAGTATTCTCTCCCTGTGGATCTTGTAAGGACTTTTTTTCCTTGAGGACTCTGTGGACTTAAATCTCATATGTGTTCATGGTCAACATGGTCTAATTCTAGGGAAATAAGGTTGGTTTCCACTGAAGAAGGCCACATTTACATTTGATGTGGATGTATAATACTTTCCACATGTGACCACAAAGCACACTCAAATCCTCCACCACAGGAGACATGGCTATGACATTAAACAAACTCAGCAAACAGCAGGTGATGAAAATGAGTAAAACTATGTTGGTGAGTGCTTCTTGCTTCTGAGACTTCCACTCAATAATCCATTCAACTGGAGAAGCCACTTTAAGGTGTTCTCTGGGGGTTGTATAGACAAGAGCAATGAGGTGTACTCTCTGCTCTCTTACTATGGTTTTCCTCACCTTGACTATGTTGCACATGTGACTTCTTGCAAAGGCAAGGCAATATTATGCTCTCACAGCTATGTTAGGGTGTGTGCCTATGTGGTGTACATGACATTCATTGATCCTATTTTTTTCCATACCTTTTCTCATCAATAGCATCAAAAGAATAGAGATGGTGCCTGCTCATATGTTGCATTGGAAATTTTCAAACAAGGGTGTTTTGAAATTGAAAGATGCTGCACGGCACCAATAATGGTAATCTTAGAATAAACAAAGGCAATTCTCCCAACTCTTAGGAATCTCTAGGAATGAGCAGAGGTGCTTTCCAAGAGTTATTTTTTTCTTTATGAAAAAAGAGGGTCAAAGGGTATCCTTCTCTTCTGGTCTTTGAACTTGGGGGTCTGGTGTGTTGAGAAGGTAATCTTTGTATTAATCTTATTTCTGTTTTTTTTTATTCTCAGTGTAGTTTCATTTCATTTAATTATTCCTTATTTTTAATTATTCTTTTATTTTTCTCCATACTATTGACCATCATCTGGCTTATTTTATATTTCCTTGTTTACATCATGATGATGATGATGATTTTTGGTTTGGAGATTGAACCTTAACCACTGAGCAACATCCCCAGTCCTTTTATTATTTTTTATTTTGAGACAGGATCTTGCAAAGTTGCTTATGGCCTTGCCTAGTTGCTAAAGCTGGCTTTGAACTTGTGATCCTCTTGGCTCAGCCTACCAACCTGCTGGGATAGCAGGCGTGCACCACCATGCCTTACACTTACTTGATTATTGTTTTTCATCTCCAGCAAAAATATAAGCCTCATAATAACAGGGTCCCTGTTGTCCCCTTCTCTGTTATTCACCTAGACTTCGCACAGTGACCAGTAGGTACTGACGATAATACTTGTCAATAGTTAGCATCTATTGAATGAATGTCTGCCTTGCGCCTGATGAGGTTCTAAAGCACTTGTCAATAACATGACCTGATCCTCACAACAGCTCTTGTGAAAAATAATATTTCAATTTCTATTTTACAAATGTAAAAACTGAAACTTAGAAAAATTAAGCTAATTTCTTCTAAATCACACAATTGGTAAGTGTACGAGTCATGTTCAAACATTGGCCAAGTATCTGTACCTACCCAATATGTCCTTAAGTTGTTTTCTGCTGTGCCCTGCTACCCCAAAACACATACTAGGCTCTCAATAAATATTTTTTTGAGTAGATGAACATTCAGCCCGAAGCATGGTATTCCTGGCAGTGTGGGTAGCAGCCATCAAAGACAGAGACAATGTCCAGGCAAGAGAAAGGACTGGCTGCTTTTTCAGTAGGGTTAATTGGGATCTGTTGTTCTTAGGGGTACTATAGAGGCTGCCCTCATCCATCTCACCCCTTCAACCTCTTCTCCCTACCCTTCTCTCACCCAGGGTGCATCTCTAGGGACTGGGGCTGCTCTGGATCAAAGAGGTCAGCTCTGGGCATGGCTAGGATAGATCTGCTCTTACAGCCATCTAACTAAGCCCTTTGATGTGCAGCTGAGTCAGTGGTGTCTGCAGAGCAGGCTTGTCTGGATGGTTCAGCCATCAGTGTCCTGGATCTCATCAGAGGCCCTCACAAGTTGTTTGGCCCAAGAACTGTGGACTCTGTTGATTCATGGTAGATTCACTTGATGTCCTTTGTAAGTGGCTGTCTCTGGAGGCCAGGCTTTGACTTCCCTTCTCTTGTCAAACTAAAAGTGCTCCAAGATGTGTGTGTATGTGTATGCGAGTGTATGTATACATGTGTTCACTTATTGTGACTGGGTCCAGAAAGCATTTGGACCAGCCTTAAAAGTTAGGTATAAATCATTCAATTTCTTTTGTTCTCACTTGTCATCACACAGCTGCTAAGTGGTAAGAGAGTCCAAGGCAGCATTGGAAAAGGATCCAATGTGTATGTGTGTGTGTGTGTGTGTGCGTATGTGCACTCACAGGCAGGCTTCTGCACCTGGGAGGGAGAGGCGGGCAGGAGGCCAGGTACTGCTCCAAGCCCAGGTTTCAAGTATCAAAACTCAAAGGTATCTCTTCAGTTTGGACCATTAAGCTTTGCAGCCCATTAATGCACAGAGTGGGGGATAAAGGCACTTTGCATATTTGGAGGTATCACATCCCACCCCCGAGTTGGACACAAAGGCTGCCTTGGGAATGAGCTAGCTAACCACAGTTGAGGGAATGCCATTCAACTAAGAAGGAAATGATCAGAATAAAAGAGTTCTTTATTTGTGGGCACCTGACAAGCTGAATCCTGCTTCTCTTACTAAGGAATTGGGTTTAGCATTAAGGTGTAACATGAACTCATAAAACTGAACAAAAAAATAGAATTGCTGCTTGACAATTAAGTTCTGGTAAATATGAAGGATACCTGGGGACTCTTTCAGATTTTCACTCAACAAGGGAGGTATATAATAGTATAAAACCCCTTTGGCAGGCAAACACTTTTATTGTTTATCACATATTCTCATATATGAGTTTGTGAGCTCTTATTTTGTTTAATACATATAATAAGGAAGTATCTTTCATGCTTTTACTTTGTCAGTGTTTTTATTTTTTAAATTATCTTCCTCTTTTCAATTCTGAAGTTTGGTTCCTTAGGCAGACAAGGCAAGCACGATTTAATCTTTGAATAGGCTTAAACTCTAGATTATTATTTAAACAGAGTAGTTCATTTAGGTATTTGTTAATGAGCTGAAAAAAAAGATAAAAATATTCTTTCTTGGAATCTACGTTATCTTAGAGGAAAAACAGTGACAATAGACATAATATGTAAATAAAAATGTACAATTTGGAAAGAGATTTGTGGAATGGATAAAAAAAGTGAAATGAGAAAAGAGAAGAAATATAACAATTTACAGTATGATGGTGAGGGTAGGGCTCACTGAGCAGAGGACTTTTGATCAAATGTTTGAGAGTGGAAAGGGAGATGTGTGGGTTCCTGGGGAAGGGCATTTCAGGGAAAGGCAAAGCCATGCAGGGGCCAGATAATGAGCATACCTAGCACGTGTGGTATAGGTGAGTAAGCAGCAGAATTCGAGGACAGAGCTAACGGCAGTGTCTTTCAGATCCTTTAAGGACTTTGACTTTTATTCTGAAAGAAGAGGGAGACCTTGCCCGTGTTTGAACCTAGGGATAACTTGATCAGACTTGTTTAGAAACAGAGGTCTGGTTGTAGTCCAGACAGGCAATAACAGAAATACAGATACCTATTTGAAGGCTATTGCTATAATCTAGGTGTCTTAGTTATGTATTGCAGTGTAGTAAGTTACCCCAATCCTAGTAGCTTCAAAGAGCAAACACTATGTCACAATTTCTGTGGAGCAAGAATTTGGTCATGGCTTAGTGGTATCCCCCAGTGTGGTGTAGGATGTCTATAAGATTAAGGATCAGCCAGGGCTTCAGTCATTCAAGTCTTGATTAGGGGAGGATTCACTTCCGAGCTTACTAATGTGGCAGCCAGTTTCCTGTGGGTTGACTGAACTCTTTGGTTTCTGCCTAGACATTGGTCAGAGACCATCATTCCTAGCCACGTGGACCTTGCCAGGCAACAGCTTACAAATTGGCGGCTTGTGTTCAGAGAATGAGCAAGAGATTGCACAAGGAAGTGAATACCAGGAGGTGGTGATCATTGTAAACCATTTCAAAAGTTGCTCAACGTACTTGTCAAGAGGCGATAGTAGCAGTAGAAGTGGTAAGTAGAGACAGAACATATAAAAATATTGGAAATTTAATCTATGATCTCTTACTCTGGAGGAGATTTAAGGCACCTTGTAAAATACCTATAACTTTCATTTTTCTACTTTAAATTGAAAAACTACTCATCTACTCTATAAGCGGTTGAAACTTGAACAGTTTAAGTAGTCCAAGGTTGCATAGCTAGTCAGTTATTTTGATAGGGAGTAAGTAAACCCTGTAATCTGACTATATTACCTACCGCTCTTAATCTCCAGAGAATGCCAGAAAGCATTAAATGGCTGTAACTATTCTTAAGAATGCAAAGTGCTATACAGATACTAGTGTACCATCATCACCCATGTGGACACACGAATAAAAAAAAAGCTTAAAGAATTTTCATTCCAAAAGGTGATGCTCATGTTAATTTTCCTGTATGGAGAAATGGAGTGATTCTGGGGTAAAACACACACAAAAAAAACAAGCAAACAACAAAGTGCTTTTGTCATTCTGTCTATTTCTATGAGGGTAAAATAAAAAATTGGTTCCTGCTTCTACAAGTATGGCAATACTTAGATGCTACTTAGAATAAAAACACATGGATTTTGACCTAGAGCTCAATATCTAGGTCTGGAGAAGAAAGGGTAGTTTGGGAACAGATGGAGAGTTTGACTTATGTGAGGGTAGTTCTATTTTTAACTAAGAAGGCTTGTGGCTCTGTCAAAAGCAGAGTGGCCTCACAGGACCCTGCAGTGGAGTGAAGTTTGGATGGAAGTGCAATCCAATAAGTGCTGGGAAGTTCACAGTTGAAGCTTATGGACTGAGCTAGACTGGCTAGAGCACTGTGAATAGAAGCAGGCAAGTCTGCAAAGTCACACGAAGAACAGAAGAAGGCAAAGGCCTTGGTGGCACTTGGCTAATGCAGTTGGTTACAATGATTCTAATATTAATATAGAAATTCTTGCTTTCTCATGAGTAGGTTTTGCATCGTAACTCTTTTGCCCTGTTTTTGCTTTATACATTTATATCATTATATTTTAAAAGGTTTCTTGGTATCATATAGTTGTAGATTTCTTTTAAAAAAAATCTAGTCTTATAATCTCTGTCTTTTAATTGGAGTCTTAGATCATTTATATTTAATGCAATTGGCAGTGTAATTAGTTTTAAATATACCATTTTGTTATTTGTTTTTTTTATGCATACCATTTATTTTTTGTTTCTCTGAATTTAACCATACCTCCTATAAGTGAGTGGTGTCCTACAGTGTTTGTCATTTTGTTATTCTGTGGCTGTCTGAGACACTGCATTCAATTCTTTGGTATATATACCCAGAAGTGGGATTACTGAATCATATCTCAGTTCTATTTTGGTATTCTGAGGAACCACCATGATGTTTCATAGCAGCTGCACCATTTTACAGCTCTACCAACAATGCACAGAATTCCATCTTCTCCACTTGCCTGCCAACACTTATTTTCTATTTGTTTTCATATTAAATGCCCTCATGCCTTGGAGGATAGCTCACTGTGGGTTTGTTCACATTTCTCTCATGATGAGTGATGCGAACATCTTTTGTTATGCTTGTTGGCTATTTATATGTCATCATCAGAGAAACAGCTATTCTAGTCCTTTGCCCATTTTTTAACTAGGTTGTTTGATTATTTTGTTGTTTAGTTGTAAGAGTTCTATATATTTTCTAGGTAGTAACTCCTTATTAGATACATGATTTTCAAATATTCTTTGTTATGCTGTATGTTGCCTTTTTAATGAATCTTTTGAATCCTCTGATGACTAAAATCTGTTAGGGTTGACGTAGCCCCATTTGTCTATTTTTGCTTTTGTTCCTGTGAACCCTTGTTTATTCTTTCACTTAGCATTTTTAGATCCTGGTTTCTTGACTTCTGGCTTACGTAGTTTCTAAAGAGAACTCTGGTATTCTTATCCTTGTTTTTCTGTACTTGCTGTGACTTTTTTCCATAATCTTTTTTTAAAAAAGAGATCCTTTCTTCTGTCTTTAAATAATGCATGTTATGTTGTCCTTTAGTCAAACCACCTTTAGTGTTTCTTTTTTTACTTTATACTTTTTTGCTTGGGATTTTCAGAGCCTCTTAAACAACTATTTACTGTATTTTATTTTATTTTATTTTTTAGTTATTTGCAGAAGGATAATTCCAGACCTTGTTACTGCCTGATGGGAGTGGTTCTTCCCTAATTATATTTTAAAACTCTTCTCCCATAGACTTTATGCAACTCTAGGACAGAGATCTGGTCATAGAAGTCAACATGGGTGTTTTGAAAGAGTTGAATTAATAAATGCAGCCTGGAACTGGGTTGAACTACATAAAATTAACAATTTTTGATAATTTTAAACTATATGATTTATATAATGCAACTTTATATTTCTAATTTGGATTAGTTAAGGAAAACAGACTCCAGTAAAGGTAGTTGTACTTTTAGTTTGAGATCTAAGACAAGGAAGGAATTTTTTTTGTGTGTGTGTATGTTTTAAATGATGTCTGGAACTATCATCTGGAAGGCCAAGGACACTTATATTAACTTCATTTTTGAAATAAAACATTCCAGATCTATTTTTGTGACATTGGATTTTTAGGTCTTTTCTTTGGCAAAAAAAAAAAAAAAAACAAAAACCTCTTTCTTTCAGTGGGTGTACAGTTTATTCAAGCAACATATACTTGTTCCTCATTGACTCAATGGACTTGTGTCCCAAGAAGGTTTGTTGTAGAAGACTTCTGCATTGGCCTCATCAGGTAATCAAGCACAATGACCTTGTTTCTATGACCTGATTTGGGATCTTTTAGTAGGATTGTGATTGAGCTCTTTGTTTGGAAAACGATCTTATAGGCATGTTGCTGATTGTTGATAGGTGGTTGGGAGAGCTAGAAGGGACAGAGGATTTGGAGATCTATGATAGAAGATGGTAGGACTATACTGTTGTCTCAGTGCTTTATGCACAAAAGGAAAATTAAGCTTAGTAAGTACCTTAACAGGATGATGAATAAAAAGGCAAAGGTACTTGTATTCACAGTAACTATCTGTTGTGGTTTTAGTTTCAGTCTTCTATAATATTTAGAGCACATCACATACATTTAGAAGAAAAATGTTTTATAGGTAACCAGATTGCAATGAATTTAACTTAACATAGTAAACTACTTGCTGGAGAGAATTATTCTGTCAGCTTCCTGTGAAAGATAAACAAGATGACCCAGGGCCCAGTGGGTTTGGCATCCTTTGCTTTTCACCTTTCATGGTGGCGGCAGTTACCATGTAAAGTTGGATAGGTGGTTGTTACGGTTTGAATTTGGCTCCCCTTAAATTTCTACTTTGAAGCCCTAACCTCTAATACTTCAGAATGTGACCTTATTTATGGTAGTTACAGAGTTATTAAAATCAAAGTGAGATCATTAGGGTAGGCCCTGATCCACTATTACAGGTTTCCTACAAGATGGGGGTGGGGCTTGAACAAAGGGATCTGCCTAGTGGGGAGGTCATGTGAAGAGCCAGGGAGAAGATGGCCATCTGCAGGCCAAGGAGAAAGGCCCACGATCTACCTCCCCGTGCCACTTTCAGACAGAATTAAAACAGTCAACACCTCATCTCCAGACTTCTCTTTCCAGAACTGTGAGACAAACGGCCCCCAGTTTGTGGTACTTTGTTCAAACAGATCTAGAGGAGGACTACTAAAAGGTTTTTGCAAAAGTGCATGCCGTAGACTGCTGGTAGGAGGAAGCAGCATGCTAGGAGCAGAGGCCTACAACAAACCCCTTGAAACTATCGTAATGTTTTATACAGTGGGTAATCTGTTCTTTTCTTTATCAGTTTTGTGGATGGGTGAAATCCACCCAGACTGAGGAGAATAGGAAAAGTCATCAAAGCCTGCCAAAGTTTTCTAAGGGCTCTTTACTCATGCTCGGCTGATGGGGAGGGATTTAGGTGAAGTAGAATGAAGCCTGAAATTTCTGTGTGAGCTGTGAGAAGATTTTCTGACTTTACATAAGATTATTTAGGGTGCATGGATGGGTTAGAAAAGCATACAAACACTACACTTTACCACTGGCACTTGACAAACTTTATAACGTAGTGCTGCAGGGTTATTTTATCCTCTGAAGCTCTGAAGGATTATGAAATGTATGGAAAATGCTTAACTCTTATTATTTCAGTGAAGCACCCAGGGCTTCTAATGGTCTGTTTTATTTCTATCTCTACTTCTCTCCTTTTTTCTTCCTATCTGCCTTTGAATTGTGTGAGTGACAGTGCACATTTTTTCATCCCTGAGTCATGCTTTTACATACTTGCTCTTTCTGATTATAATGAAAGATTTTATTGCAGTTAAAATGGCAACCATCCTGATGGACAAAACAGAGAGATGCCCAAATATTACCTCCCAAATAGCTAGAACTTATTAATGGTGGAAATAAAAAAGTCTCAAGAGGAGCTGGAGTGGTGGCTCAGCGATTACGGCCCTTGCCCTGCATGCACAAGTACGCAAGTTCAAACCCCAGCACTACGTACACAACGGAGTCTTGGAGCAATGAAGGCCACATGAAAAACTAAAATAAGATTGATTCTCTGTTTCTCTCTCTCTTACTGTCCATCTCTCTTTAAAAAGAAAAAAAAGCCTCAAGGCACTCACTGAGTGGGGCTGTGAGGGGCCCAGGTCTGTCACTGTCCGTTCCCATTGATGTCATCCCCATTTCTCTGACCATTGCATAATTTAAAACTCACTTGATCAGTGTTTCTCGGCTGAAAAGCATACTCTTTTTCTTTTTGGTTGATGTGCATTAAAATATCTACTGTATTATCAAAAGGGAAGTTCCACGATGGTGATTTTTGCAATTTAAAGTAAACTGTTTTCAACAGTTCCCAGGCTGTGAGGAGTTAAGCCAAAGAGGTTTTCATTAATTTTTCTTCTCCCTAAAGACTTTAGTCTTGCTGTTTCAAAGAAAGCTCGATACCACAATGAGCCAACTATTTGGTGAGAAGTTTCTCCTCTGGGAGAGAGCTGTTAGCTGAGATTCCAGCCTTTCAAATGTCAAATGTTACTCATTCCTGCTTTGGCTCTGGTGAGTATGTGTAGTCCTTCTTTCTTATTTTAATTTGAGAATGTTTGCTTCCAGTGGTAGCTCAGGGAACTTTAACTCGCCGTTTGAAATCTAACCCTGGAACACAAAAGTATGACTAATCCTGCTTACTGGAATTTAGTGTTTTCACCAAGGCCACAGTTTCCATTTCCAATTTTCTATAATAAGGGCAGAATCCCAACTGGCAAACATCCTCTTTTTCTTTTTGGTTGATGTGCATTAAAATATCTACTATGCTATCAAAAGGGAAGTTGCACGATGGTGATTTTTGCAATTTAATGGAAGCTGTCTTCAAGATTATTTAGAGAGGATTGTTCATGAAGTCAGAACCAGCCATGACATTCAGTAATGAGCACATATTGTGAACCTTTTGGCTGCTTTTCATCTTCCGCACGGAAAGGGTATTAGGTTATCTCTAAGCAGGAGGAATGGCATATACAGTGGAGTCACAGCCAACCGAAAGATCTGAGAGCAACTTATGAACACTCAGGCCACAACAGTGACTTGATTAAGCAATCACTGTGCTGACCATTGGAAGAGTGAAAGAATATCAGCTAAACAAAACCAAGTTTTTGTTCTCTTCCATAGCAGTCCTTTATTGCTTCCTATGTCATTAGAGTTCAAAATATGGACTTCCAGAATGCTGTTGAGAAGAACTCTAATGAGAGAGTTCTAGTGGAATTGGTTCAGACTCATTCAGTAGCCTTTCTTTTAAGGCAGGATCCAATGGGCTTAAAGGGGAATATAGAAAGTAATTTGGAATAGTTTAAAAGAGATCTCCAAACTCTTCTGCTCAAAAACATTCATTGAGAAATAAAAATCATAGACACTTAATTTCCATTTTCTGAGTTTCTGGTTCAGTGGGTCAATGTATTTACTTTCTTTCTTTCTTTCTTTTTTTCAGATTATTCTGGGCATAGTCATGACTGGGGATTTCTGGCTCCAAATGCCTGTTTGTAACTGGAGCCAATAAAGAAATTCTTATGAATTATTTGATTAAATATGTAGGATCTGTTGAGTTTGGCATGTAAAGGCCAAACTTTTTGCTGTTTGTTTATAATCTATAGAACAATCCTAAAACTGTGTGTATGGCTTCTTTGCCTCCTCACCAGCTGGTATGCTAGTGGATCAGCTGATAAGCAGTTAGCTTGAATCTTTCTTGGGAAAACAATGTCCTTGACCTGGACAATACATACATTTTCTTCATATCTACTCGATCACAGTCTTAAGGAGTCCAGATCTCTATTCTTATATAAGCCTCATAGTTGAGTTTGAAAAGCAGCTAAATTTTGAGAATCACTGAGTTGTAATAATGGGGTAGGGTATTGATTGACATTGAATAGTAATTGAAATGTAATCACCTATACATAAATTGTGCTGATTTAGTCAAGATTATTACCACTGTTCATTTCATTAGTTTATGATTAGGCTTTGCATTTGATCAACAAACATTTATTAATGTTTATAAATCTTGTTAAGAGAAGCAGAAGAGATCCTGGAGAGGTGGTTCAGCAGTTAAAGCATTTGCTTGGCATGTGCAAGGACCCAGGTTTGAACCCCAACATTACATACACAACTAAATGTTAGGGAAACAAAAACCAGATGAAAAAAAATAAAATTGGTTCTCACTCTCTCTTTCCATCTCTCTCTTCAAAGAGAGAGAGAGAGGCAGGAGAGAACTATAACACTGGGAGTTCATAAAAACTTCCAGATACAGCTTGAGGTGTATCTTAAGTATAGGTAGTGGAAGTATGGTGCAGAGCATTGAGCATTGTGGTTGAGGAGGCAAAATGAAGTGATTAAGATGGGAGCTAGAATTCCATGCTAGTAGGACAGTGTGTTAACAGAAAAAGGCTTATGGGAAGTAATGGAATCTAAAATTATCCAGAGTGGATTGAGGTCTGGGAAGTGAAGTTGCAAGAAATCAGGAACCACTGGAACATTTTTGTGTGTACACAGGGGAAAGGTAACAACTTATCCTGGAAGGGTGTGTGGAAGTTTGGGAGGCAGGGCTGTGGTATTAAGAACAGTGAGGTGATGAAACCTGACCTTGGGGAGTGGCTAGGGAATTAGAAGGGGGCAGATTAGCCAATGTGTATAGAAGTAGCCTAATTGAAATCTCTTACCTCAACAGATTGTTCAGAAATTTTCTGTTCATGGACAGGCACTGGGAATAAAGCACGAAAGAAATTTAGATGCAAGTTTTGTGGAAATAACTTGAAATTTGCTAGAAGGAGTCTTCAGACTTTATATTAGATTCCATATTGTGTTTCCTCATATTCTTAAACACAAAAATGAAACTAAAGTTAAACAACTCTGAACATCACAGTCAGGGGATCCAGTTCCTGAGGCGAGAAGACTATGTGATGGGTTTTGTTTTTGTTTTTAAAGTTCAGAGGCTTTTTCTTAGAAGACCTATCCTTTTTTTTTCTTGTAATTTTCTTCCATTCTCTTAGAAAATTCACAGAGATTGTAATTTTCTTAAGATAAGGAATTTAGTAGTTTAAAACTTTCTCCAATCACATATTAAAGAATGGCTTCAATTATTGCTATGAATTATAGTAGGAGAAAGATAATTTGTCTATTCTACTTGCAAATGCAATAATGGCCTACTTCCAAATACAATTCGTACATTAATAACTTTTCCTTAATGAACAGTGAAAGCTTCTATTTCATTACAAAAATCTTTTGACTAAGTGGCAGTTACACACTGGACTTTGTGCTAATACTTAGGTTAATTGGGGGCAATTAAGTAGGATTATGACTTGTTATAATATGTTCCCCTCATTCTTCTGTAAACCCCTGCCATAACTCCTTTCTCAGATGTCTGCTCTTCCATAGGGGAGGGATTGCTAGGAGGGTTTTTATAGCTTAACTTACTTTGATAAGCAGATATTAGTATTCATCTCAATTTAGAAATCATCATCATCTCTCCTTGAAGACAGAGCCACTGGAAATGTCAGTAGCATTCAGGAAGATTCATTTCCATGGTGGTCTTTCTAACCCACAATTCAACCCCAGGGCTGCAGAAGCCATGTACTATATACCAGTCCTAAAGCTAGACTCATAGGACCCAACAGAGAGGGTTTGGACTTTATTACTCATGTGCACCTTGGTGGCAACAAGCTGGGATAAAATGGAGGGCCATGCTGTACCTCTAAGCAGGGGGCACGTATAGGATAGGCTGCATGGCAAATGTGCCGATGGATTTCTTCAGATGTTTTATGAATATATTCTTTCACTGTGCAATCAAGGTCACTCTGCTTTGATCCCCACTTAAAGATTGGAGGCAGGGGAAGCAGCCCATTTCCCTTCTTACCTTCCTTATCACATTCTTTGAAGTCCTTCTTATCTCATGTAGGAACAACGGTCCTCCATAGGCACTGCCTGGTGTTCACCTAAACACTGGTAGTTGGGCCACACTGTCAACTGGAATTCAAACAGAAGATTAGAAGGAAAATGCTATTTACCAGTCCGTAAGGCTGTCTGACCTAAGCTTACAGCAACATTCCCTTAAATCTAAAGAATAATTTCATCAACTTCAATGAATACTTTGATATTTTCGAAAGGAAATGACAGTTTTTCAGCAGTGAGAAACTCTGAAGTATAAGAATGTACTTCAATGGAATGTTTAAAAGCTGGCTAACACTAGATTAGAACGTTAATTCATGTTTTGGGTTTGTTTTCATAGCTCAGCATCTGGGATTTATTATGGGTTCACCTGAGGTTTAGTTTATGTTTTTCATGATACAATTCTTTGTTTGAAAGATCATTTAAGAGATTGATTCTTCACACCAAGTTCCTTTCTCCTTGGGCACTTCTCTTAATATCAGATATTTGGCCTTTTTTCTTCCAGTGCCAGAAACTCCCAGCAGATGTCATTGTAAGGCAAATTTGTTTAGCAAACCTTTTTTTAGAACAGCAAATAGAGTTGTAAATAATAAGGATGTGTGTATTGGGTACTGGATTTAATTCATTCTGGTCTCCTCAGGGTGGAGATTGTTATAAAGATGTAAAGAGACTCTTGGGATCTCTGCCTGTCATCGCATAATGTGGGAGAAGTGCTCTCTCTCAATATAAATTAGGAGCATAAAGAACTGAAGTCTTGCACCCAAGCTACTCCTGGCCTAGCCAGATCAGTACAAGGCATGGGACTGTACTCTGAATGGGTCAGGAGAGCCTTGGGGAGAAGAGGGCTGTATAGACAGACACAGGAGTACCAAGTGAGGGATCTGGGATTCAAACGAGACAACTCTACTGATTCTAGCCCTCTGCTCACAGTACCAGAGGGAAAACATAAAAGGGCACCCAAACATGAGTGCTGATCATGAGCACATGTAGCTGGTCCTTATCTGATAAAGAAGGGGCAAGCTACATTGGAACTCCCTAGCTTAGTTCATGGATATCAAATTAGGAAAGGCCTGGAAACATTGACTTATTTCCTACATATGTAAACAAAATTCAAAGTAAATTCTCATTAGTTTCTATGTAGACCTATAGAGATATGTTTTTGTTTCCTGTGAAGATTTCATTTGGTTACTTTTTAGTATTACAAAAGCTCATTAGTCCCTTATCATTTTTCCATTGCTTGATTAGATTTTTTAAAACTAATATTCACTGAGGAGGTTTCATCCAAAAAGCCAGAACTATGCCTTATATGGTAGAGAGTTAATTGAAAGACTAATTGCTTGGGAATTTTTAATATAATACATGTGGAAGTCAACTATCTTATAAAACTACAGGCTCTGTGCCAAAGAGCCACATTCCATCAAAGGTGGTGGCGTGAGACTGAAGAGTCTAGTGGGAAGACACTGGCTTACTTGCAACAGAACAGCTAAATAGGACAGCTAGCACTACTCATTTAAAACCTAGATCTATGCACACCTCTCCTAAGTATTTTAAATGAGTGTTATTTACCCCCAAGCATTAGATCTTGAAAAAAAAATGGTGCAATCAGCTAGAGGAGATAGTGTGAAGGAATATTTATCAGAATAAGCATATCCCTCAGTCAGTAGATTCAGTGGAAAAAGCAGATTCCAATTGTCATTCATTCCCATCAGAGAATTTAATTATAGTAAGGGTATGCAATTCCTATTTCAAAGGAAATAAAATTTTCTGAAAGCATAATAAGAATTACTCCTGTGTAGCATAGAGGCATTTCCATTGCTGAATTTAAGAATCTGGGGAGAATTCCCCATGCAGCTGTAGGCACATCTGAGGCTGGGACGGAGCTTTGCAGCCATATGCCAAGATTCTGATGATTCCCTGTCAGGGGAAATTGCTTTAGGGGTGAGATCTTACATAACCTTGGCAAAGAGTATCCTCATTTTCTGCTTCTGGGTGAGTGACTGGAGCTGAACTGTTGATGTTTCTGGACTTTGTTCCAACTTCAAAACATAATGACTTTAGACAGTTTGGGGTGGGGAAAAAGAGTGCTAGGCTTAAAAATATTATTTTGAGTCAGGGGGCTTGAGGTACTAGGAAGAGTGCTGGGGTGGGGGTTGGGATTTGGGGTTCTTGTCACACTTTTGCCCCTATTGGGGGATCTTGGTTATGACATTTTAGTGAGTCCTGTTTCTTCAAAAACAGGATATAACAGGAACAAGACAAGGTTGTCCGCTCTCACCACTTTTATTCAATAATAGGACTGATAAAGAAATCAGGAAATCAGTCTCATTCAAAATATCTTTGAAAAAAATAAAATACTTGAGAATTAACCTTACAAGGGAAATCAAAGATCTCTACAACGAAACTATCGGTCATTAAAGAATGAAATCCAAGATGACCTAAGAAGATGGAAAGATATCCCATGCTCTTGGTTAGACAGAATAAATATAATAAAAAATGACCATTCTACCGAAAGCTTTATATAGATTTAATGCTATCCCTATACAGATACCTATGTCGTTCTTTATAGACATAGAAAAAGCAATTCTCAAATTCATTTGGAACAATAAGAAACCTAGAATTGCCAAAACACTACTAAGCAAGGAAGATGAAACAGGTGGTTTTGCCATACCAGAAATAAAACTATAGTATAGAGCTATAGTAACAAAGACAGCATGGTACTGGTATCAAGACAGGAAAGAAGACCAATGGAATAGAATAGAAGACCCTGAAACAAATCCTCAAATCTTTTTTTTTTTATAAAGAGAGAGGGACAGTGAGAGACAGGGAAAGAGAGAAACAACTTTATTTAGTTTTTCACATGGCCTTAGTTGCTCTTAGTTGTACGTGGTGCTGGGATTTGAACCCGGGTCCTCGTGCTTGCCAGGCAAGCGCCAAAACCGCTGAGCCACCGCTCCAGCCCACCTCAAATCTTTAAACATCTGATTTTTGACAAAGGGGAGCAAAATATTACGTGGAGGACTGACAGCCTCTTCAACAAATGGTGCTGGACAAACTGGACAGCCACTTGCAGAAAGCTGAAATTAGATCCATATCTTTCTCCTTGCACGAGAATCAAATCAAAATGCATCAAGGAGCTGGGAATTAAACCAGCTACCTTGCAACTGATAGAAGACAAAGTGGGTCCAACACTTCAGCATTTGGGAGTAGACAAAGACTTTCTCAACAGGTCTCCTAAAGTGAAGGCAGTAAAATAAAAAATCAGTGAATGGGATGCCATAAAGCTAAAAAGCTTTTGTACTGCCAAGGAAATAATCAAAAGAGTCAAGAGGTTTCCCACGGAAATGGAATCATGGGCTATGTTTCCTCAAACAGGAGACTCATATCCAGAATCTATAAAAACCCCAACAACAAAAACACAAACAACCCAATCAATAAATGGGCCAAAGAGCTAAATAGAAACTTCTTAACAATTCAAGCCAATGAATACATGAGAAAGTGCTCTAAATCACTACTAATTAGAGAAATGCAAATGAAAACTTCATTAAGATATCACCTCATGCCAGTCAGAATGGCAAAAATGAAGAAAATAAACAATAATAGATGCTGGAGGTGCTGTAGAGAGATAGGGGCACTAACACACTGTTGGTAGAGCTACAGACTGGTACAGCCCCTCTGGAAAGCAGTGTGGAGAATCCTCAAAAAATTAGGGATGAGACCACCACATGATCCTGCTATTCGTCTCCTGGGTATTTTTTTCCAGGGGATTTAGAATCAGCACACTATAGTGACACAGAAATAGCTATGTTCATAGTAGCTCAGTTTACAATAGCTAAACCATGGAAACAACCCAGATGTCCCTCACTAGATGAATGGATCCAGAAGCTGTGTCCGTATGTACTATGGAATTTTACACAGCAATTAGAAACAATGATATTGCAGCCTTTGAAGGTAAATGGATGGCTATGGAAAAAATTATGCTGAGTGAAATCAGCGTAACTCAGAGAACCAAGGGTCGAATGTCTTCACTCGTCTGTGGAGGCTGGAACTAGACCCTGGCCATTGAGAAAGGTGTTCTATTATCATGTGTTAAATCCAGATAAGGTGTAATGTTACACATCTTAATACATTTTTAGAGATGTTGTGGGAAGGGGAAGGGAGGGTTAAGGGTGGGTATTTGGGGGGGCACTCGGGGGTAAATCTAATCCTCAGAATCTATATACATTTTATATTATTTTGTTAAAAACTTGTATGATTGTACAATAAATAAATTTCTCAATAAATTTTTTTTTAAAAAACAGGATTTAAAAACTCTATTTAGAAAAATTAAACCTCAGCTGCATTTTCTTTTACAGGAATTCTCACCAGGGTTTTTGAAGTTCATTTTTGGGAAAAATATTAACATAGAATAATATCTAAAATTCTGTGTTTATGTCACATTTTGGATACTCTGATTCTGTGTGTACATTTGTAACCCACTTTGTTGATGAAGAAAGTGAGGGAAAGCCTGCCTAAATTTTTAGACTACAGTCTAAAAACTGCAGAACACAGGCAATAAGAGAGCCCCAAGCTGCCTAAGCTTTGATTCTCTTCTTTCTTAATCTCTAAGAGATCCTGTGTTTAGATTGGATAGGAATTTTGCCATGTGGTTTTAATATGGTTGAAAAGATACCACAGGCTGTAGCTGACCAAGCTGTGCTGTCTCCCAAGGAAATCTCAATAGACTCTTATTTTTTAACTCTTTTAAAGAAGGTGCAAGCAATAGATTCTCAGGGCATAATAGAGTGGAAGTTCAAGATGAATTTTGCTTTTTCTATGACCTTCAGGATGGGAGGTTTGGAACCATCTTCCACAATTACAGTGCCTGCTACATTCCGTTAAAAAAAGAAAACAACTCTACATCCTCAGCAGCAGGCACCAGCGTAGCCATGGTAACCACTGTCAGATCTCGCTGATAGGTGCTGGGCTTTCTGGGTTCCATATACCACGGACATCCTTGTGTTTAATTCACACAAGTTTGCATCAGGCTCATTTGATGATTAGCTTCATTCTCCAGATGAGGAAATTGAAGCTTTGAGAGATTAATTGCTCAAAACCTTCTAAAACCATTAATCTTTTTAAAAATGTTTTTGAAGTATTTAATCTATATTTTTCCAAACACTT
Organism: Aplodontia rufa; assembly: GCA_004027875.1. NCBI lineage: Eukaryota > Metazoa > Chordata > Mammalia > Rodentia > Aplodontiidae > Aplodontia > Aplodontia rufa. The sequence goes on from PVKS010030937.1 coordinate 20,411, forward strand.
TTAAATCATATTTCTCTTGCCTACTCTCACCCTCTCTCCCTCTCTCTCTTTTTGCTTGGGCCTTTTCTTTTGAATGGCTCCAGCTGTGAAGTTAGATCAAGTCCTCTGATTTTCATGACTTTATGCAGATGAAAATAGTTTAGAAATAGAATATCACAAACAATTCTTTAAAATATACAATATCATATGATGTAGTACATGACTTTGAGGATGGGTAGTCATTTTATTGTACCAACTAGGTTTTCATAGAGTTTACCCTACTGGAAGAATATTTCATATGGGAAACTTCACATTTACTCAAAAAATAAATATGAAATATTGTTGACTATTCATTTTGCAAACTTTTTTTTGGTTAAAAGGATTAATAGTAGAAGGCTTTAAAATGTGACATTCCCCTAATCAATTTACTGTTATGTGAATGGATTTAGAATCTTGGAGTTTGGTGGAAAAAAGAAAATGCATCTTTTGATTGGGAGTGGGGAAGTTTGTACACACATAGGGATGCTGGAGGTATGTTCATTCTGTATTTTCCACTTGATTTTGCTGTGAACCTAAAACTGCTCTAAAAAAGAAAATAAAAGTTTAGCTGGGCATGGTGGCACCTGCCTGTAATCCCAATGGCTTGGGAGGCGGAGAGAGGAAGATCACCAAGTTAAATGCCAGCCTTAGCAATGTAGCAAGGCTGTAAACAACTTAGACTCAGAATAAAAAAAATTAAAAAAGTGCTGGGGATGTTGCTTAGTGGTTAAATGCCACTGGGATCATTCAATCCCCAGTAACAAAAAAAAAAAAAAAGTTTATCAATTTAAAAGAGGGAGTTGTTTAGCTTCCTGACTCTCTATGTGATTTTGAAAAGGTATCTCTCTCTGAGTCTTAATTTTTTTTATTATGTAAAGTGAAGATAATGTTAGACTATCTGTCTGCCTCTCTCTTTCCTGGCCCATTATACATACTCAAAAAATTGATGGTTCCTTGAGAGACGTGGAGAGTTTATACCAGAACAAGACAGTATCCAAGTATTTTTCCTCCTCGTGTGATGCATTTTCCATAATCCCAGGCACTCACTGGAAAGCCAGTGTGGCATGCATTCAGATGTATCTGCACAGGTTGTAACTTGTATGATCTGCATCATGGGGGATGTTCACCAAGTTACTTGACAGGACCTATTTGATACATTTTGTAAAACATAGTGGGCATACTTTTCAGGTCCTATTCAATTTCACTATAATCATTTTCCAAGGACCAAAGCTGTGAGGAGGCCCTCTAGGAAGCCTCAGCAGGAGCAACAGGCTGCTGTCCGTCAGAGAGCCTCCCTGTGCTGAGTCCAGGGACGTTTGAAGGCTACCGGTTGTGACAGGCAAAGAGCTGTGCACACATTAATCACAGACATACCCCTTCCAGAAAAGGATAAGTCACTCTGTCACCTGGATAGTGTAATTACTTAACCTACCAATTAGTTTGTTCTAATCTCGTCTAACTTTATTATTTTGATTCTGCAAATCACGAGCACATCTACTCTGCAAAGAGGATTTAGCCTCAAGGCTTCAAGAATTGCTTTGAGCTCTCCCAAAAAAGAAAAGTCCATGGATATACGGTAGAATTCTACCAAGCCTTCACAGAAGAACTAACACCGATCCTCTTCAAGCTTGTCCAGGAAATTGATAGAGAGGGAACACTCCCAAAAATTTCAATGAAGCAAACATTACACTGATTCCAAAGACCAAAAAAGACACGTCAAAGAAAGAAAACTACAGACCAATTTCCCTGATGAACATTGATGCAAAAATCCTTAATAAAATTTTAGCTAATCGGATACAAAAGCATATTAAAAAGATAATCCATTACGATCAAGTGGGCTTCATTCCAGGGAAACAAGGTTGGTTCAATATATGCAAATCAATAAATGTAATTCACCACATAAACAGAATTAAAAACAAAAACCATATAATCATCTCAATTGATGCAGAGAAGGCATTTGATAAAATTCAACACCATTTTATGCTCAAAACTTTGGAAAAGATAGCAATCAAGGGAAGATACTTTAACTATGTCAGAACCATCTATGACAGACCCATAGCCAACATTATCCTCAATGGAGAAAAACAAAGCATTTCCACTGAAGTCAGGTATGAGACAAGGCTGTCTGCTAGCCCCACTTTTGTTCAATATAGTCCTTGAAATCCTTGCCAGAGCTATCAGGCAAGACAAGGAAATCAAAGGTATTCGTATAGGAAAAGAGGAAGTTATCTCTATTCCCTGACGACATGATTCTGTACCTAGAAGATCCAATAACATCGGCCAGAAAACTCTAGAGCTCATAGGTGGTTTTAGCAAAGTAGCCGGATACAAAATCAATTCCAGCAAATCACTAGCATTTCTTTACACCAACAACAAAGCCGCAGAAGAAATCAGAAAACCTCTCCCATTCACCATCACTTCCAAAAGAATGAAATTCTTGGGCATTAACCTTACAAAGGATATTAAAGACCTATTCAAAGAAAACTATCTAACTCTAAAAAAAGAAATCGCAGAAGACCTGAGCAGATGGAAAAACATCCCATGCTCATGGTTAGGCAGAATCAATATAATAAAGATGGCCATTCTACCCAAAGCCCTTTACAGATTCAATGCAATCCCCATCAAGATACCTATGGCATTTTTCAGAGATATAGATAAAGTAATTCTCAAGTTCATATGGAACAACAGGAGACCCAGACTAGCCAAAACACTACTCTATAGAAAAGAAGAAATAGGGGGCATCTCTATCCCTGACCTGAAATTATATTACAGAGCTGTAGTAGCAAAAACAGCATGGTATTGGTATCAAAACAGAACCGAAGACCAGTGGAACTGAATAGAAGATCCTGAGACAAACCCCCATATCTTTAACTATTTGATATTTGATAAAGAGGGCAAAAGTATAGTGTGGAAGAAAGATAGCCTGTTCAACAAATGGTGTTGGACAAACTGGACTGCCATTTGTAGACAACTGAGGCTGGATCCTTATCTTTCACCCTGCACAAAAATTAAATCAAAAGGATCAAAGACTTGGATATTAAGCCTACAACTTTAAATTTATTAGAAAAAGAAGTCGGGTCAACACTACACCTTATAGGAGTCAGCAGCTTCTTCCTTAATAGAACACCTATGGCGCATGCTGTAAAATAAAAATTAAATGAATGGGATGCAATTAAACTAAAAAGTTTCTGCACAGCTAAAGATCTAGTCCAGAGCATCAACAGAGAGCCTACAGAATGGGAGAAAATTTTTGCCTGCTACACCTCGGACAGAGGGCTAATATCCAGAATATATAGGGATCTAAAGAAATTAAAATCCAAACTCGCAAAAAATCCAATCGATAAATGGGCTAAAGATCTCAAAAGGAACTTCTCTCCAGTGGAAGTCTAGAAAGCCCATAAATATATGAGAAAATGCTCTACATCATTAGCTATAAGGGAGATGCAAATCAAAACTTCAATGAGATCAAAGACCTGGATATTAAGC
>PVKS010030938.1:0-23902 GCA_004027875.1 Aplodontia rufa
TGACATGGTTCCCCCATATTCCCACTCTCCAGTCTCCTATGAGTTCTTCATACACCCTCCCCCTCCCCATCCCCCTCCCTACGCCTCCAAGTATCCTAGGGAGCCATCCCCCTATTACTCTGAGAGTCATACAACTTGAAGTATTGTTAGGTTAGCTGTCTACCCTACTGCTTCCCCATGTATTCTAGCTTCCACAGATGAGAGAAACCATTCTGCCCTTGAGTCTCTGAGATTGGGATACTTCACTTAGCATAATTCTTTCCATCTCCATCCATTTGGCTGCAAAAGCCATAATATCGTCTTCTCTAAAGGCCAAGTAGTATTCCATTGTATATATGTACCAAAGTTTTTGTATCGACTCGTCCAGTGAGGGGTATCTGGGTTGGTTCCATAGTCTAGCTACAGTAAATTGAGCTATTATAAACATTGAGGAAGTCACATCACTATAATATGCTGATTCTAACTCTTTTGGGAAAATACCCAGGAGTGGGATAGCTGGGTCGTAAGGTGGTTCCATCCTTAATTTTTTGAGGATTCTCCACTCTGCTTTCCATAGTGGCTGAACCAGTTTGCAATCCCACCAGCAGTGTAACTGTGTTCCTCTTTTCCCACAGTCCCTCCAGCATCTGTCGTTGTTTGTATTCTTCATTTTTGCCACTCTAACAGGAGTGAGGTGGTATTTCATTGAAATTTTGATTTGCATTTCCCTTATAGCTAATGATGTAGAGCATTTTCTCGTATATTTATGGGCTTTCTGCACTTCCACTGGTGAGAAGTTCCTTTTGAGTTCTTTAGCCCATTTATTGATTGGATTATTTGTGAGTTTGGACTTTAGTTTCTTTAGTTCCCTGTATATTCTGGATATTAGCCCTCTGTTCAAGGTGTAGCAGGCAATTCTGTCAAATCATAACGCTATGATCTTAGCAATCAACAGCAACAGAAACAACAGAAACTATTCAAATACTTGGAAATTGAATAATTACCTCTTAAACGAAGGATGAGTAAAAGAGGAAATGAGAACAGAGATTATGAAGTTTTTGGAATTGAACGAGAACGAGGAAACAACATACCGAAACCTCTGGGACAGTATGAAGGCTTTCTTAAGAGGTAAATTTATATCACTGCGTGCGTACATCAAAAATCTAGAAAGAGATCAGATTAATATCCTTATGCTTCAACTCAAACGAGTACAAAAGGAGGAACAGTCCAACCCTAAATCTAACAGAAGACAGGAAATTACCAAAATCAGAGCTGAAATCAATGAAATTGAGAACAAAAAAGCTATTCAATCTATTAACAAATCTAAGAGTTGGTTCTTTGAAAGAGTTAACAAAATCGACAGACCCCTTGAACCTGTGTCCTTGACCATGTGAGGCAAGTGCCACGACTCTGAGCCACTGCTCCAGCCCATCTTAAATGTGGGGTTGGCAAACTTTTTCTGGATAGGGCCAGATATTTTATGGGATAGCAAAAACATCTGTTGCATATTCACCTTGTTTGGTTTAATAATAACTCTTTTAAAATGTAAAAAACATTTTTATCTGCAGGGTAATATAAAACCAGGACACTGAGGACTTAGTTCCACAGACTGGTTGCTAGTGGGTGGTCTTCAATAGAGAACATATTAAACAAAATTTAATTATGGTTACTGTGAGTATAAAATTTAGGATAATTACTATTTTCTTATTAAAAACTGAATATTGGGGCTGGATCAGTGGCTCAGTGGTTATGGCACTTGCCTGGCATGCATGGGGATGCAGGTTGGAACCACAGCACCAGGTACACAATGAAATGTTGGAGCTACAAAAGTCACATGAAGAACTAAATAACATTGATTCTTTCTCTCTCTCATTGTCCCTCTCTCTTAAAAAAAACTGAATATTTTCTAAATTTTATAAGACATGCATCAGTTTAAATTCAAAACTAAATGAAAAAGGTTGGTATTTTATAATTCTGCATGAAATTGAAAACTTAAACCCATATATTTCCATTTCTACCTATTACTTGTAAGATTGGATAATAAGAACTAGGCTAACGATATTTTTGATCGTTAAACCAGAATAGAATTTAATTTGTTCACACAATATTGTATGAAAATTTTTGATTAAAAAAACAGAAACAAAATAAGGTTTTCTAGTTCTCTTCTTACATGCCCTCAAATGGATTGGATGTGTGTCTGTATGTGCATGTACTGTGTGTGTGTGTGTGTGTGTGTGTGTGTGTGTGTGTGTGTTTGTGTGAGAGAGGGAGAGAGAGAGGAGAGGGAGAGAGAGGGAGAGAGAGAAGGGAGCACAGTTTTATATCACTGTAACTAAAATACCTCACAAGACCAATGACCAACTTGTAGGAGGAATAATTTATTGTGGCTCACTGTTTCAGAGATTCTGTCCATGGTCTGCCGACTCCATCACTCTGGACCTACGGTGAGGCAGAACATCACAACAGAAGAGTATGATGGAGGAAGATTGCTGAACTCAGGTGTTTAGGAAGGGGAGGGAGAGAGAGAGATAAAGGATGGGGAAGGCCAGAGGGAAGATGAACTCTTTTTGGACACGTCCCCAGTGACCTACCTCCTCCAGCCATAACCCCCCTGCCAACAGTTACATCCTAGTCAGTCCTCTTAAACTAGGATGGACTGATTAGGTTATAGCTCTCAAAACCCAATAATTTTGCTATTAACATTTCTGCCTTAACACAGGAACTTTTAGGGATCAAACCAAAAACACTCTTTCTCTCTCTCTCTCTCTATCTCTCTCTCTCTCTCTCTGTGTGTGTGTACCTCTTAGCTCTTGGGAGGTCTGTTCTCTGGTTACATCTGCTCAAGCCACATTTATTCATGAAATAATAAAATGATTGAAATTGAGTAACATATTCATTGTACCTAGGAAGATCTCCATTGCAGAGCAAAAGGAAAATAAAACTATTAAAGAACACAATGCTACTAAAGAAAACCAGTCTTAAATGCTCCAATGGAATGGGTGTTGATACCCCTGGTGTATTAAAAAATAATCCAAAATAGAGAATGTTTGAATAATTTAAAATGAAAACATCATAAGACAAACTTTGGAGAGTTAGCAACGAATGGTCACAATTTCTGAAAAATGGCTTTGTTTCATCTGCCTGCCTCTTTTTGTAATTCCTGCAGCAATAGTTGGGTAATTTCTTTCACCTTTCTCCCCCCTTCTGCCTTTTCCTTCCTTCTTATTCAATAGCTTTACTGAGGTATAAAACACATACTATGAAATTTGCCACTGTGAGTACACATTCAATAATTTTTGGTAGATTTACAGAATTTTTTACATCTCTTTTGGTCTCTTTTCCCCCTATGTTTTAACACAGTGCCAAATCTGAATAGGCAGCCAGTAAACCCTTACTGAAAGAATGCTACATGAATTATAGCTATTCAAGTGCCTTATTAGATTTCTTATTGTAGTTTATTCATTTGAACTATTATTCCAAAACCAAATCCATTCTGACAAGAGACTTTTCCTGGTGTCCTGAACATTAGAATTTCACCTCCTTCATGAAGGAGATTGGGGTGTACAGTTATGTTTACATGGAGATTGCAGACACTGAGAAGGGTTGAGGAGCCACCAGCTTCATCAGCAGCTGGTTTGAAGGCTGAATTCAAACTCAGCTCTGTTCTCAAGTAGCCAGATGCTCTTAATGTCCCAGGAAAGACCTTAAGTTTGTTAAACAAACGGTTTACTCTTGTGGGGATACACGTACATCAGACACATGCTTTAATAATGCATGTTAAAAAGTCCTTTACTAGTTCCCAAACAGTACACAAATGAAAGGAATTGAACATTGTGTTGATATTAACTTATTTTTTCCTGGGTTGATATGTTCAGTCAATCAGAGGATAATGATCACTCTTTGGCACCAACAGCAAGAGAAAATATTTGAAATATTTTGCTAGATAAGAATGTGGCAAAATTGAGAATTTTCTTTTAAAAGTTAAATTTTGTTTTCTTTTTAAAAATAATAGTAGTAACAAATGCCATCCATAAACAGTTTTTAATTTTTATTAAATATTTTATGTTATGCATGTTTTTATTTATAGACTGCCAGAAATTCAATAGAAAATTTAAAAAAAGAACGAAAGAATAATTCCACAGTTTACAAGTACTGCATCTAATTTTATTTATATTGCCGTGCTTAAGAGTATTTAAATTTTCCATGTGGTGGTACTTTAAATGAGACATAAAATATTTTAATTTCATGTGCAAGAGCATAATAAACTATTTTTGTGTTATTAGACTACCATTTATTATTACAAGTAGATATGAATTTGCCTTTTTCAGGTTATTTCAATAGTACAGGAGTGAGATTAATGAATATAGATAGAGATAGAATCATAACTTACAACAACATACATCTCTTTAATAAATCTTCATTGGTTGTATTAGTCAGTTTTCCATTACTATAACAAATATTGGAGGTAATTAACTTAGTAAGAGGAAGTTTGTTTTGGTTTGCAGTTTTGGAGGTTTCAGTCCATGGTTTGTTGCCTTTATTGTTTTGGGTCTCTGCAGCACATTATCATAAAAGCATTTGGCATAGCACACTTGCTTACCTGTGGCTGGAAAGCGAAATTGAGGAAGAAGAGGCCAGGGTCCCACAATTTCCTTTGAGGCCACACTACCACAATCAGAAAACCTCCTACTGGGACCCTCCCTTTAAAGTGTCCACAATGATTCAATAGCGTCATGGATTGGGGATCAAGTTTTTAACACAGAGACTTGTGGGAGATGCTTATCTAAACCATAGCATTGGTCTAAATCTACGGTCATTAGTATGATGCCTAAGTCCTTTATAACCTTATCTAGCTTTAGAGTCAATTCTCTGACCACCAAACTTACTTTATGTCCCTCCATTATCAAATAAGTCATAATTCCCAGGACAATCCTTGTTTTTCCTGTTACCTATATGTCTAATTACCTTTGCTAACATTACTGATTATTATATCTTCTTCCACCTTGCCCCCATACCCCAATCAAGACTGTCTGGGGAAAAAAACCCATTCATCTTGTAAAACCCTGTTCAGATACCTATTCTGGGAAGCCTTACCTGCTTTGTACACAAATAGATTAAACACATTGCTTTTTTGTTGTTATTGTTTTGGGGCTTTTGGGGTACTATTTCTGAACCAAGAACAGAGTTCATTATTTGATCTTTCCCTCTGTATCATAATTATTTATTCACATGTCTGTCTCCCCTATGAAACTTGAGCTTCTTGATGTCAGGATCCACTCCTTAGTAACCTTTGCCTAACCTCTGCCTGGACTAAGCCTGGCTCATGCTCAGTTAATGTTTATCTTTCCCATTCTGTCCCATAATTCCAGATGGGGAAAAAATATAAAAACTTAAACAACAAATATACCACTTATGGTAACTTTGAAATAATTATTATGTTTTTATAGGTCTATTCTTTTGAGAAAAGTATAGTTGAACAGTTAGAGCATTCGAATATCTATATCTCTATATATAGATATATATAAAACATAAGAGATATACAAACTCCTGATTTTTATTCCCAACCTATTTCAATGCACCTATATCAATTTCATTGAAATATTCATAGAATTGAAAGTTCAAACTTCATGGATTAATTTGAGAGGTATGAACAACTGATTTTATATTTTTCAAAATATATCTTGAAATCATTTTGCAAAAAAATTTGTTTTCATTGATGTCAACACCAGAATAAAAGGTGGAGTTTCACCATCTGCTTGCCTGCAATGAGTGTTAACTCCTTCTCATGGGCACATGACTTACAATAGTGGAGATGTAGCAGGATAAAGAGCACATGGGGACTGAAATGTGTTGTAAAATATACTAATGTATTAGAAATATGAAAATCATTAACTTGTATTTCTCAGTAGTAGGTTAAGGCTAGAGAGTGGGGGTAATCAGTTTGGTGCCATGTGTGTTTCTGATCTCTTTATGAATAAGAAAATACTTTCATAGAATTTTCTTTTTCAAGTGAGGAGAGGGTCCTGAGGATTGAACCCAGGGGCACTTTACCATTTTACATCCCCAGGCCTTTTTAATATTTTATTTTGAGGCCAGATCTTGGACTTTGCTAAATTGCTGAGGCTAGCCTCAAACTTGAGATCCTCCTCTCTTAGCCTCCTGAGTTGCTGGGATACAGGCATGCACCACTACACCCAGGTCATAGAGTGTTCTACCCAAGACAAATTTGCAAAGTGAGTAGTTGATTATGCTCAGGTTTTCTTGGGGTCAAGTAAGAGGATTTTCCCCCTTCATTACTCACACCTGATTACATGATTATGGATTTCAAAAATTGTACGCATCTTCTTTTTCACTTTTACATATGTAATTGAATTCAATATTACATTTTAGTTCCCTTTTGCTTGGAAGCAAAGTACACAAATAGGGGTGCCATGTATTATTGTTTTCTTATTGTTTTCTTCAGTCTCTTGGAAAGCTAAATAATTCCCTACCTTCTCCAAAGCATAACTATTTTCTAAAGCTATTCCCTGTTTCATCAATAAGAATAATCACAAGGGATTTCTCCCCCCTAAGGTGTTATTTTGATTTGGGGAATTAAGCTGTAATTGAGCAGCTGAGAAAGATACTGCTATAAATGTTAACGATGAAACCAGCTTTTATAATGAACTCCAGCTGATGAGGGGGCAGGAGGAAAGAAATAGGAACAGCAAGTGGTATTGGAGGAGGGGCTGTATAGTTACATAAATAGTATCCCATTCTCCCTGTCCAACTGGAACCTCAGAATACAACTTTATTTCTTTCTATTCTTTTCTTTTCTTTCTTCTTCTTCTTTTTTTTTAAGAAATCAGGTATTTGCATAATGTAATTAGTTAAGGATCCACAAATGAAATCATCCTAGATTTAGAGGGGGTCATAAATCCAATGGCCAGTGCCCCCTTAGCAGAGAAGACACAAGCAGACACAAGGTAGTCATGTGAAGAAGGCAGAGCTTTGTAGTTATGCTGCCACAAGCCAATAAAACAGAAACTGGAAGAGGCAAGAAAATGCTTCCCTGGAGCCTTCAGAGGAAGCATGGTCCTGTGGATACATTAGTATTCAACTTCTACCCCCAGAAAAGTGAGAGAATAAATCTATATTGTTTTAAGCCAACAATTTTTTGGTAATTTGTTATGGAAGCTTTAAGAAGCTAATACAGACTGTGTTTCTTTATTCCTTACTGAATACCTACTGTTTTCCAGGCTCTGTGCTAGGTACTGGGTATACAGTAATGAGATAGACATTAAACAAATCCACTACTTATATTATGAGAGTGAAAATGTGGGTCTAGTTTAAGGATTTGGGGAAGGTATTATCCCAAATAGGGCAAACTATGGGTAGGAACGTTGTGACATGTAGGGTTATGAATGATGCAGAAGAAAGATGAAAACTGTAATGAGAGTACCAAAACTCTTGAGAGATGAAGGACCTTGGTTAGCACAATTGAGAAAGTGTGCCTGGGTCATAATAATTGGAGATTAGTTACATGATGCAGGACGTATAATAAAGATGGTGTCGCGCAAGTCCTTTAGTCCTTTTAGGTTACATGAAATAGGCTTTATTCTGAGAGTAATTATAAGTCTTCTGAAGAATTTTTGGGAGGGCATAGAATGATTTGGGGAGGGTGTAGGATGATTAAGATATCACTCTGGTTGCTCTGTGGAGGAAGAATTGGAGGAATGCAAGAGTGGGTGCAGATTACCACATAGGAGTCCAGGGCACTGACCCATGATGGCACTAGAGGTTGAGAAATGTTGTGGACTTAAGACACATTTCAGGAAAGATATTATTGGAATTTATGTATAAGGAAAGGAGTGGAATAGATGTCAAGAATATATTTTGTGCTGGGTGAAAAAACTAGAAGAGGAACATGTTTTGTTGGGACAATGACCCTGAATTTACTTTTGGATTTGTTCTTGGAAGTCTCTTTGGGACATTTGTGTAAATGTATGTGTGTTAACTTCTCAAGCAATGAGAATACTCAACAATCACAACTTACATAAGGAAAAGTTTATGTTGGACTCATGGTTTAAGAGGTTCTAGTCCGTAGTTGACTGACTCCATTTCTCTGGTACAAAGTGAGAGTGAGCATTGTAGCAGAAAGGCATAGTGGACAGAAGCTGCTCAGCTCATGGCACCTAGAAAGCAGAAAGCATGAGTAGCAGGCATAAGGGACAGATACAGTCCAAAGCCACACCCCAGACGTACGTCCTCCAGCCATGTCCCACCTGCCTATAGTTAGCACTCAGCAGTCCATCCAAATTATTAATCCATCAATTAGATCACCCCACTAATGAGGTCACAGCTCTCTAATCCATTATTTCCATTTACCACAGTAGCTTTTAGGAAGACATTCCAGATCCAACCATGACAAAAATCTTTAATGTTGAACAATATGGAGAGCATTAGTGACCTTAACAAAAATCAGTGAAGTGGACTTTGGTGGGCAAAGGTAGAGGAGGGAATGCCCACAGACCACAGAAATGAGGGATGCCAGGGGATCAGGGCATTCAGAATCCAACACTCCACTCAAAATTGGTGTCTTAGTGTTACAAAATGCCTCCAAAATATTTCTGAGTGGCATGGCAATAGATTTCTATGCTCTGTCACAACGGAAACTTTAAATAGAAATTGTGCTCAATTGTATGAAAAGGAAGTCACCTGTCTTCATATGCATTTGGATACTGAGACTTACCTTGTTATGATGGAGTCGAGTTTGGGGAGCTTGTCGTAGAACAGGGGATGGATCATTCTGTAACCTTGGTGATAGACTTTTTCAGTGCTCCTCCAGCAGAGAGAGACAAGCTGAATAACTCTGTGTTTTATACAATATGATTGGTACTTGTATTCATCAACTTTTTGTCAAATGTCTCACGTAAGCTACTTATGAAAAAAAAAGAGGTTTATTTTTCTCATAGTTTTAGCAGTTTAAGGGCAAGGAACCTGCCCATACTTAGTTCTGGTATGGGCCCTTCTCTGCTACAGTCCATCATGGGGGACAGCAATGGTGCCAGCATGTGCCATGCAAAAGGTCGCATCTCAAGCTAGAAAATCAGAGGGACCATGAGGGGGGACAATCCTTTCGTGAGAATTACCAAGAGGTTGCAGGACAAGTACCTCATGCCCCATTGACCTAAGGACTTTCACTGGGCTCCACCTCTTAAAGGTACCACCACTTCCCAATAGCATCACCCCGGGGAATACACTTCCAATTACTATGGATGCTTGGGAGAAACCCAAACCAAATCCACACCACAGCAGTTCCCCAGACCTTTCCCAAACATTTTGCTCTAGAATGTCATATGTTTCTTCTACCTGTTTGTCTATGTTAGATCCAAGTAATTTGTATCTATATGTGTGTGTGTTTCTTTAAATCTCTCAAGAGGTCCAGATATTCAAATGATGGAAAGGAATCTTGGGCTATCTAATTTCCAATGCTCCTTCAAGTCCAGCAGTTTATAACTCAGAGAGGACAGAAGATAGACACAATGGAAAAATCTGCTTTGGTGACTTGATATAAGCTAATTCCAGCTCATGTCTTATCTTTGGTTTGTGCTCTCCCATTATTAATGCATGTTTCTAATTTCATTTCTAAATAAAATTCTCTGACTACTTAAATAGGTGGGAATTAAATCCAAGAAAGCTTATTCAAAGGTGTGTCTTAGGAAGATATTTTAATGACAAAATCCAAACATTATGTTAAGGACCTGAACACCAGGATCTTTTAAAAATTAGGTATATCTTAGTTTAAAAACAATTATTTCTAAAAGAATTCATCTCATTTTGATAATGGACATGCTTCCTAAGGCTTTGGACTTTTGCAGGAAAGAGTTCTTCTCAAGTTCTGACCCCCCTCAAATTGAGTATCTTCGAGCTTTTTTGTTTGTATGTGTTTGCAACAACAACAAAAAAAGAGGATTTCACAGTCAAGCGGCAGACAACCTGAGTGATATGATGTGACCGCAAAGATGGGGTACTGACAACTGAAGGACATAGCCATGGGGTGGGTAATGACAAAGTCTGGCATCTTTGCCATGAAGAGAGGAAGCTTGGGAAGAAGTGCAAGAGAGCACAGAGGAGGAGCTGGAGAAAGAAGTAACCAGAAAAACGCAGGAATAAATGCGTTCTTTTTTTACATACAACTTTCCTCTAGACAGTGTTCATTTACTGTCTTTTTTGAACCTCAAAACACCCTGTGATTAGCTACCACTCATGAGTTCCGTTTTTGATGTGACAAATTTAGCAAGAATAAGGGGCGATAGAGATCAGAATCCAGGTCCTTCTGATTATTTTCTTGTCGATGATTCCTAAAGGAATATATCATTCCCCTAAACTGATTATTTATATTATCCAGTGCCTACATCTCAGTAGGCATGTAGGAGCTTTCATACGTGGGACTAAAATAAGAGCCAACCTGAAGAAAAATGATGTTAGCTTTATTTCCTAGTAGAGAGGACTTGGCTTATTTTTCCCTTTCTTTTTAATTCAAGGAAAGAACATAGCACAAATAGAGTCCAATTTGTGTATGGAATTTTCAAGTCAAGTACACATTTCTTCAATGAAAATAGTAGTATTTGCCACACAAGGGGTCATTTGTGAAGCTTTAGTGAGATCATTAGAATATCATACCTAATATAATACCTAGGATGTAGTTGAACCCAATAAATATTGGTTATTTCTTTGACTATTACTGTTGCTATCTGCTATATATAATATATTTTCAAGGGTCTACTTTCAAATTATGTTCATTGGCAGTATTGTAGATTTTACCTCTACTATGAATATTTGAAATATTTCAAATTTGAATATTTCAAATAATTCTAAATCTCCCCTGAGGTAACTTACAGTGCAAGAAATGATAGGCAGATACTTCTTTAGATAATTTTGGTATTTAAACTGATAAATTTTCTTTATTATGGGTAGGCATAACCCAATATTTTCTCAGTATTCACCAAATCTACTGTGACAAAACTGATTTTGAAGATACATTGCATAATGTAACATCTTTTTTTTTTTAAGAGAGAAGGACGGTGAGAGAGAGAGAGAGAGAGACAGACAGAGAGAGAGAATCCATTTTTATTGATTTTTTTCACATGGCCTTCGTTGCTCTGACACTTAGTTGTGTACCTGAGTGCTAGAGTTTGAACCCATGTTCTCGCGCATGCCAGGCAAGCACTGTAACCACCAAGCCACCGCTCCAGCCCCATAATGTAATATCTGAATCTGTGAGTTCCACATTCACTGATGGCAGTTATTAAAAAAAAAATGCCTCTGGACTAACCATGTATAAATATTTTTCCTTTTCCTTTTCCCTAACCAATACTGTTTACATTGTATTAAGTATTATAAGTAATCTAGACATAATTTAAAGCATAAGAAGATGTACATTTGTTGTCTGCAAATACTGTGCTGTTTTCTATAAGGGACTTGCACAACTACAGATCTTAGTATCCAACAGGTAACCTGGATAATTCCCTACTTCTACTGAGGGAGGAACATACTAAGGAAATATAGTTATTTACCTATATTTTAGCTACTTATTAACAGTACCTAGGGTTACCTCTTTATCCTCCTGTCCCTTCACTCACACCTGCAAATCATCAGATTGGTAACTTTGGGAGGAGAAACAAGGCTCCGCAGCCTAACTTCCTGTTTCCTTTCATCTCTGCTCCTCCCTGCCATTGTCTTTACCTTAGCAGGCCTTCCTGTAGTCCTTGGGTATCTTGGGGGCTGGTGAGAGTATTAGGAATCCCACTGTTGCTGCATTAAGGATTCCAGAGCTCCTCCCGACTCACTCTTGTCTTTTGATTAGTTCTGAATCAAGCTGGAAATAAAGGGAACTCTTTTTAGAGACCATTACATTTCCAACAAATATATCATTACTATTTGATGCTTTGGGGAAGAAACAGGATACAAAATAGTTACTGATGGTGTCATTTGAATATCTGGACCAGTATACAAAAATCAACAATGACAAAAAAATGATATATCTTGCTAAATTTTTATATATTTTATATTTTGATAGCTTATGTGTTTTGACAATTCTACAGACACAAATATTTGAACTTCTTGAAATGAAATAGATACAAATACATTATACATTTTGTTCAAACACAGGCAACACTGAAGATGTGTTACATGATTTAATTTACAGGAAGAAAGCAGTCCTTTTAGTCATCCAAGGACTGGACTATAAAAAATTCATGTATTAGTAATTAGATCATATCATGTATGTAAAAGTGTTTGATGTATCGCAAAACATTATGAACATATAAGCTGTAAGCTCTGATTTTGGTTATAATTATTACAAATTGAATATGCTTTCTCTATTTCCACCTGAGCATTTACTATATTATGCATAAGCTGTTATGTAGGATAGGGAATAGCCATCTACTTTTCTGATTCTAGAATAATAGTAGAAGTTAACATATTATTCTTGCCTTCCAACTAGCAGTATTTAACAGACAAGAAAATGCCATTTCCTCAACAGAAAATTATATTCCACTTTCCTTAGAGTTGATAAATAAAGAATAAATACTGAGGGTCATTTAACTTAGTAGGATGAACTGACAGAAAGAATTTAACTCTTAAAGTAATTGATTTTTTCTACATCAGATGAAAAATGTACAGCAGAATAAGTGAAAGTCTTTTAAACAGACTAATTTTCTGTTCATTAAAGGAAACATAAAATATGAGATAAGATTATCCAAGTTTTTAGAAGAACATTACTAGCAGTCATTTACCTATTTTTAAAGCAAGGTGCTTTAAACTAGTGTTCTGAGCATTTCCTAACATGGTATCCTTTGAAGTGAAGAAATTTTAAAACAAGTAATTAATACTCCAATATTTTTTCTACATACTGATGCCCTGAAATAGCTGAATGCATGTAAGTGATTTGAAAATGACAACTGTCATGACCAGCAATGGCAGCAGGGAGACCTAGAAAAAAATCCATACTGACCTCACCACTGTTCAACTTCTATTGGTAGTTGTCACTCAAAACGTGATATCACATAAAAGCTTTCCAATCTGTAACTTAAGTTTCCATAGTGGGGGAAAATCCTATTACCTTCTAACCCACCTCTCAGACATCTATTCTCTTCTCTTCATGTTTGCAAACCACTGACAGTTCTCCAGGGCACGATGTTATTTTTCTTAGAACAGTTGTATCATTATCATCCCCTTCCCAAATCTTCTTATTAAAAAGAATCATTTATATGAAATCATGTGCAGATCTATTATATTTTTCTTAAAGCTAAACTTTGCAGCACTCAGCTTCAATTAATTGCTATGTCTTTACCTTCACCAACTTAACTAAAATGTTTCATAGCTAAAAACTTACTGTAGGATTCAAGGGAGCCCAGGGCCTGGCATAAACTTGGCAATTACTTTACCACTAAACTCTAACCTCAGCCCCCCAAATATTTTTTTACAATTTACTTTTAATATATTTTTAACATAGCTTGTTTTATGTTCCTGGAATCTTGAGATAGAAAACAATTTAATTATGGATTTTTAAAACATTGCCCATCCTTGGGGTTTGAGCAGTGGCTCAGCAGTAAGGCGTTTGCCTGGCATGTGTGAGGACCCAGGTTCTAACCCCAGTGCCACATACACAGCTCTGTGTCAGAAAAACAAAAACCATCTAAATAAATTGATTGTCTCCAGCTGGAGCAGTAGCTCAGTGGTTACAGTGCTTGCCTGGCATGTGCGAGGATGCAAGTTCGAACCCCAGCACCACATACACAAATAAGTGTCTGAGGAATGAAGGTCACATGAAAAACTAATAAAAATTGCTTCTATCTTTCTCTGTCTCACTGTTCCCTCTTTCTTTAAAAAAATAAATAAAATTTGATTCTCTCTCTGTCACTCTCCCTCTCTCTGTCTTTAAAAAAAATTATTCATCCTTTAGAAATTTTATTGAATTTATAGACATGAGCCTAAAAATCCTTTATTCCAAAGAAGTTGGTAAAATTTAAAAATATTTAATCATGACTATTTATATGATGTGAGTTATTAGCATTTGCTTAATATTTTACCAGACTTTGTGTCTATAATTGTAGGCAGAGTCTGGAAGGGAAAAAATAGCAATACTTCCTTCTAAGGGCTCATCTGAGGTCAGTCTAGTTAGATTTAGAGAAAGGAATTTCTAGATGTTTTATATCAGGCCAATAAAATCAGAACTCTCATTGTGCAATTTGCCAAAGTACAGTGATCCCCAAACCATTTTGCTCATATCGCTTGGGTGTGTCCTTAATAATCTTGGCACTTGGAGAGAGAAATTGCTCCACATCGACAAACAAAATATTTCTTGGGGCTGCAGCAGCGCTCTGCAGGTACAAATACATACACATACAAATACATACAAATTCAAACCCCAGCACCCACGTACACAACTAAGAGTCAGAGCAACGAAAGCCATGTGAAAAACTCAATAAAAATTGATTCTCTCTCTCTCTCTCTCTCTCTCTCTCACTATCCTTCTCTTTTAAAAAATTTTAAATCATTAATTCACTGCAAATATGTATTTAAAATCTACCAGGTGCTTGTCCCTTTTACCTAATGCCCTTTTTGGCTCCTTCATAAACTTTACTCCTACACATTCTTAAATATTTAAGGCATATGTTAAGGTCTTTCTTGCCTATTTTTCTATCTTAAGAGAGGGAGAAAGTAAGAGAGAAAAAGGGAGAATCAACTTTAGTTATTTATTCATCTGGCCTTTGTTTCTTAATAGTGTATGTGGAGCTGGGGTTTGAACCCAGGTCCTCACACATGCCAGCAAGCATTCCAACCTCTGAGCCATCTTCCAGCTTTTTAAAAATCTACCTTACTAGAGTAATGAATCACATAATCCTGGGAATTTTTTCTTTTTCTTAATAGCAAGTTTATTGAGATATTGTACATATATTATAAATTTCTCTCTTTCAAAGAGCACAATTCCACAATTCAATGGTTTTCGGTATAATGTGTATGTTGATTGTCATTATCTAATTCTAGACCATTTTATGACTCCAAATGGAAAACTCAATCCAGCATTATTTACTCCCCATCCCCTTTTCCCCACATATCCTGGAAACCATTGTTTTATTTTATCTTAATTATTTTCCTGTTCTGGATATTTTCTATAATGGAATTATAGTATATGGTCTTTTGTGTTTGGCTTCTTTCCTTTGGCATGATGTTTTTGAGGGTTATTCATGTTGTAGCATGCCATTTCTTTTTATTACGAATAATATTTAATCGTATTGATATACAGCATTTATTTGCTCATTTACCAAGTGATGCTTCCGTGGGCTGCTCTCACTTTCTGATGATTATGAATGATGCTATCATGAACATTCATGGGCAAGTTTCGTGCAGACACATACACGTTTTCAGTTTTCTCTGTGTACACCTAATAGTGGAATTGCTGGGCACTGTGGTAATTCTATGTTTAACATTTTAACTGTTATAGTTTTCCTAAGTGGCCATTCCATTTTACAATTCCACCAGCAATGCATGAAGGTTTCAGTTTCTCCGTGTAACACTTGTTATTGTTCATCTTTTTAATTATAGACTTCCTAGTGAGAATAAAGTGGTTTCTCATTGTGATTTTGATTTGATTCCTCTGGTAAATGACAAATTTCTCAACACGATTAATGACAAGCATATAGTCATGTATGCTGACAGTACTCCAAAGTAAGTTTCAAAAACTATGTACACTCTCCAGAAGCAAATGGAAACTGGCAGATAGTAGAGATTCAAAGGCATTCACAAAAGGATGAATATATACTTAATTTTTAAAAGTGCTATGCTTTGAACCCTGCAAAAAGGTCCTGAGAAGGTAATGCCTATTATAAATACTCTTAAGAAGCCCAAACACATTGATATATACAAATACCAAAATATGGATTCTTTAGACATATCTTTAAAACCAGCAGAAGATCTGTTTTTTGAGTGATAACTTATATACAGCTTTCCCCTTAGAAATCAATTTTGGACAAGCAGCACGTCAGGGTTCTTTATGGGAACAAAGTTTAACTCAAATTGACTGGTGGCTGTGTTTCAGCCAAGTTGACTACAGGGCTAGAAAAGCTCGGAGTTGATGTTTGTGGAAGGCAGAGGCAGATATAGATCTTGCACAAGAGCCTGTTCCCTGAAATTAGAGATGGATGAGAGATATGGATTTATTTTTCAGGATATGTTCCTTCCTGGATGTCAGATGCCATTTGTCACACCACAGATTTTGCTGTCTATCAGGATCTAAGTAAAAAGGTATTTCAGAGCTCAAGGAGTTTCTCTCCATATGAGCATTTTATCCAAAGGAGCAGTCTTGATTCCTCTGAGAAGTTTAGAAAGTTGCAGAAGAGCACAGCAGAGTGTGCACCGTGGTATTCAGTAGGGGAGTTCTGTCTGTAAGCTCCTTCCTAACTTTAGACCCACATTCATTCCGTTATTCCCCCAATAAATCCTTGCACCTGTGGTCTCAACTCGACCACGTGGCTGTAAAACTTTTGACAGATTGAGAAACTGTAAGAATCAATTAATTAAAAATTGCTAGTATGGGGCTGGAGCTGTGCCTCAATGGTTACGGCGCTTGCCTGGCATGCACAAGTACGCAAGCTCAAACCCCAGCACCATGTACACAACAGAGTTTCTGATAAATGAAGATCACATGAAAAACTAAATAAAATTGCTTCTCTTGCTCTCTCTCTTTCACTGTCCCCTCTCTCTTAAAAAAAAAATTGCTGGTAAAAGAATCATTTAATGATATGCTTCAAAAGGCAAAACAATAGGTGTACAAGAGGTGCAGGAAGTTTATTTTTTAAGGTTATAACTTTAGGAAAATAGATAATTGTGCAAGGATTTATGTACAGAAATGTTCATTGTTGAATTGTTTATGATACAGAAAAACCAAATAGTTTGGCAATATAAGGGACTGGTTTAATGAATTATTGTACTTAAACATCTACATATGATGGATACCTAGACATAAAAGTAAGCTTGTAGAAAACTATATAATTGTGTAGAAAAACTTCAAGATATGTGAAGTTAAAAATCATATCAGAAAAAATATATATGGATTACAGTCCTCTTTATAAAGGCATATATGCATGAATTATAGAAGAAAATATTGAATTCTGAGTGATAATGGAGCAAGCAGTTCTAATATTATTTATTGCAGAAGTTTTTTTATTTTTTATATTTTATGATTACTAATTAATTTTTTTAAAGAGAGAGAGGGAAAGTGAGAGAGAGGGAGAGAGAGAATCAGTTTTATTTAATTTTTCATCTGGTTTTCGTTGCTCTAACAGTTGTGTATGTGGTGCTGGGGTTCAAACTCGGGTCCTCACACATGCCAGGCAAATGCTGTAACTGCTGAGCCATCGCTCTAACTCCTACTAATTCATTTTTAAATGATAAATTACCTAGAAGCACAATGCAATTTTCTGGTTATGCTATATATATATCCCATAAAAGACAATATTTTAAATAGGACTAATTTTATAGTCTTCTCATATAAGGGATGCACAAATGCACACACAAATACTTACATGAATGCACAGCTTATTACTTCTTCGAGGCTACCTTTAACTTATGCTTTCTTTTTTTATTTTAAAATCTTTTTGAATTGGAGTGACTAGTGTGGAATGTTGAAAGAGATTTCTACACCTTGGTCTCATGCTTTCCTGATGGACAGCACCTACTAGAGCAGCTTTCCTAGACTCTCCCAGTCTTTGTCCTACCTCTGGTCTGTGAGAGTAAGTTTTCTCATGCTGATTGTCCTCTGCCAGAGCTTCTCTCTTATTTTGCTGAAGTGTCTTCTCAGGACACATTCTCAGTTCCTTTCCACAGTGATCTCACAGGAGCAGTCCTGGAGATGATGCATGAGGATGTTCAGATGAGTTTAAAGTGGGCAGGAAAAATGGTTTAACCCACCATATGTTAGAGAGCTGCAGTTTTATCCATATCCTCAAAGGCAGCTTTTTTCATAACAAACTTGATTTTAAAATCTATAACTGATAAAAAGAAGTCAATTGTTTTATTATATGACACCAAAGAACAACGGCATTTGCATTTGAAATCAGTACCATTTACATTAGTACTCAAAAATCAAATGAAATTTAAGACTAAATCTAAAAAATATGCACAAGTTCTACATGAAGAAAACTATAAAATGTTGACAAATGAAATTAAGAGCCGAATAATAAAGAGATTCCATTTTCATGGACAGAAAAACCAAATATGTTAGTTCTTCCCAATTTGATTGATATAGTCAATGAAATCTGAATCAAAATCATAGTAAATAATCTCATAGATTTTGACAAATTGATTTTAAGGTTTATACAGAAAGGCAAAAGACTCAGAATAGTCCACACAATATTGAAAGAGAAGAAAAAAAATCAGAGGACTGATGCTATCTGATGTCAAAGTCCTCTTTAACACTAATTGTAATCAAAACAATGTGGTATTAGTATAAGAATTGACTAACAAATTCACTGAACTAAATAAAGACCCCAGAAGTTAACTCACACAAATATAGTCACCTGGCTGATATAGTGGGATGTACCTATAATATCAGTGACTCAGGAGACTGAGGCAGGAGGATTGTAAATTCAAGGCCAGCAACTTAGCAAGACCCTGAGAAACTTAGCAAGATCCTGTCTCAAAATAAAAAATAAAAATTGCTGAGGACATGGATCTCCTGGATTCAATTTCCAGTACCAAAAGGAAAAAAAATTGTTTTTCTTCTTACCAGAGAGAAAAGGCACTATGAAGGATAAAGGAATCTTTTCAACAAGATTACTGGAATCTTGGACCTATGTCCAAGAACAATTGGACCTATGTATGCAAAGAAATAAAGCTAGATACCAAACTTAGACCTTTCATAAAAAGTTCATTCAAATGTATAACATAGCCCTAAATATAAAACACAAAACTATAAAACTAGAGGATAACTTAGGGGGAAATCTAGGTCACCTTGATGATGATGATGATGATGATGATGACTTTTTAAATATAGAACCAAAAGCACAATCCATACAAAAAAATGCAGACACATTGGTCTCCATTAAAATTGAACACTCTGATCTGTGAAAGTTCCTGTTGAGAAAATGAAAAGACCCCGTTGGAAAGAAAGAAGATATTTGCAAAGCACCTATTTGATAATTGACTAGTGCCCAAAACATACAAAGAACTTTTAAAACTCAGTAATACAATGATCAAATTAAAATCTCCATCTGTCTCGTTGACTGGTAAGAGTCACAAATATGTAACCCTCTCCCACAAAACTCTCTGATATGATAACTTTATGAAGCTGTGTGACAAAGGCAGAGTTCTCAGCCAATTCACGGGTGTCCTATGGTGGGTTGAATGTGAGATGCTTGTTGCAGAGAAGTGAGACAGACTTGCAGGAACATACTAATTTGTACCCATGAGCACATTGGAAATGTAGACATAGAATCTCAAGTGAAGAAATAAATCAAAAGGTGCCGGAGAAGGTTGTTGGATTAGAGAAGGGGGCAAGACAAGGCAATGTTTACAAAGTCAAGCTCAAGAGGCAATCAGCCCCATGCAAATCTTGTCTCTATCCCTTGTATAATATATGAGTTTGGCCAAGACACTCACGCTCTGGGGGCCTCTGTTTCTTCTTCTATAAAATGGGAATAATAGTATTAAAAAACATGTAATAAGTGTTAACTCTTAAAGCAAGAAGAATATACAGGGAAGTAGGCCATTCTCTTATACTTCTTACCTTAATGTTTAAACATTTTTAAGTCTGGGGTTAGGACCACTTATCTTTAAGTATTCAAAAAATGCAACAATCAATTCAGCTAAAGCAGAGTACTAAGTAAATGAAAAGGAAAGTTGTGACACTTTTTGTTTAGTCAGCTTTTTCATCACAGTGCCCAAAAGACCTGACAAAAAACAAAGACCTAACAAGAACCAATTTAGAGGAGTTTACTTAGTGCTCACGTTTTCACAGGTCTCAGTCTGTGGAAGGTCTACTCCATTGCTCTGGGCCCAAGGGTCATGTTGGAAGGGTGTGGAGGAGGGAAGCAGTTCAGGACTTGGAAACCAGGAGGCAGAAAGAGTGAGGCTCTGCTCACCAAGGACAAAATACAAGCCCCAAAGTCACACCCACAGTGACCTACCTCCACCAGCCATACCCTACCTGCTCAGGGTTATCATACAGCAGTGGATTAATGCACTGATTACATTAAAGCTCTTGTTATCAAATCATTTTACCTCTAACATTTATGGCATTGTCTTATACATGAGTTTTTGGGGGACACCACATATTTAAAATATAACACTTCTGAATCATGGAACAAATACTTGGAAGTGAAAACCTTATTGTTTAGAATCATCTGCAGAAAGGTAAGATCCTTCTTGAAAAGCCACCCTGTTATTTTATTAAGCTCACCAACCTTTGCATCTGGTCTCTATGAGGTGGAAGAAATTGCTGTCAACACTTTGCTATGACATAATTCGTCTTTGAATAGAGCTAAGACATGTGGTCAAGGTTGTAGTTCCATCAGAAATGACTGGCAGTTGCCAAGCTGAAAGTCACTAAAACATAGTTATAGCTCAGTAAGTACAGTTGTTATTCTTAGTGTTATCCTATTTAATACTTTTAAAGACTTTTAATGCTCGTTCTCAGTAAGGAAGTGAGAAGCCAATATTAAAATGAAGTGATCTGCCATCCGTAAACAGCCATTTTGAACTGACTGTACTGTTGAGCAAATTCAAATTCTTATTGTAGGGTTCAAGCCAAAAGCACTAGTTAGGTGAATGATTAATCTGAAAAATTATAGAGAATATTTATGTTAGGCATCTATCTTTGAAGTTCATGTTACAATAAGTAATCCAGCAAAGTTTATTTTTTTTTCTTAAGAGAGAGAGAGAGAGATAGGGAATCATTTTTATTTTTTCCATCCGGACTTTGTTTCTCTGACACTTAGTTCTGTGTGTGATACTGGGGTTTGAACCGGGTCTTTGTGCATGCAGGCAAGTGCTCCAACCGCTGAACCACTGCTCCAACCTCCCAACAAAGTATTTTTTTTTTTTTTAAAGAGAGAGGGACAGAGAGAAAGAGAGAGAAAGACAGAATCAATTTTATTTAGTTTTCATGGACTTTCGTTGCTTGGACGCTTCATTGTGTACGTGGTGCTGGGGTTTGAACCCGCGGACTCGCGCATGCCAGGCAAGCGCCGTAACCGCCGAGCCACCGCTCCAGCCCCCCAACAAAGTATTTTTAATTGAGATCTGCAAAAGGCGTTTTTTTAATATATAAGAATCATTTTTAATTGGCACATTAATTGCTTGTCCCTGGATGGCCACTGCTAAGATATTAAAAACAATTTGTTCCCATTGATGAGTAAATCCCATAACATTGTTGATAATATTTACTTGCTGAGTAAACTCTCCTGATAAGATTACGCAGAATAAAATATCTGTCTTAAGTTTTTAATTTACTTAAAGTCTACATTTTAAGAAATTTCAAAAGAAATATAAATATGGAACATGCACTGAATGAGTTCAAAAGTTTCTCTGGAAAACTCCTGATCTCAGGTAGACAAAGTTTAAATAACCTCATTGTCTGCTATTCACTTCTGCCTGAGCATTGGAACTCCAGTCGGGCACAGAATGCTTTAATTTGGAGGTAAAGAAGGTCTTTTTTTTTTTTTTTTTCTCTCTGAGTAGAAAGCATACCATTGAGAATACGAATCACTAAGGGTGACATTAAATCTTGCGAAGAGATAATATATATCCCTGGGGGGGCTCAAGAGACTAACAATAAATGTTAAATATTAATAAGGTTGTGGAAATCCTCATGGATAGTGTCACAAAGCAGTTCCAGAAGAGGGGGGAAAGACAGAGAATATAAAAAGCAGGATCTGGCTAGTGGTCTTTACTCTAGAAAAGTGTTTAGTTTCTATTTGGGGGGAAAGTAAATAAAGAAAAGTGATTATGAAATTCAGAGATAAAAGACAAGTTTGGGGTGTAAAAAATTTTTAAACAAATGTTCTTCAGAGAAAAGTAGGCAAATTTTGAGGAAAGTTCCCCTTATGGAACCTTGGGAGTGAATCCATTTGCTTCAACGTTCGTGGTTTTCTTAGCTTTTGCGTTTGCTTTAGTCCCTGGGGTTGACAGTAGCAACTGTGTTGACAGAGGATGGTAGTGTCAACCTATCACTCAGGAAGCAAAGGCTGATGGGGCCAGGAAGCAGCTCTTCCTCACGGCTTCTCTTCAGAACCTGAGACCATCCAAGTCTCTGAGTATATCAGCAGACAAATTAAGAGGGAGAGAGGTTCTGTCAATAACACTGGCTCATCTTGCACTTAATTCTGAAACGAGCCCTACTTTTAGACCCTCCTCCACCTGGATTTCCCCAAGACTGATGGATGAGAGCACTTGGGCGGATGGTCTCTGGCTGAGGAGAAAATGAATTTTCTCACACACAAAGAGAGGATGGAGAACAGTAAAATAAAAACAGAAAAAGACAAGAAATTACTATACTTACAGTCTTTTGAGAGTTCAGCACTGTGTCTAGCTTAGATTGCTAGCTCTTTCTTTGTATTAATCTGGATATCCTTAAGGCAGCAGAAAAAAAGAAAGAAATGCATTAAGGAAAACAGCCAAATCTAGTTGGAAGGCTGAGGAAGATGTGTGGCCGCCTATTGGGAATATTTGGAGAGTCTCGTAGAAGCGCACTTGCTCTCCATCAGATGCAGGGGGAGCTGGGGCATGTCAGAGGCCCTGGGAAAAGTGTGTCCACATGTGCTTTTGGAAGAGGAAAGGATGAGAACCAGACAACAGAAAAGAAGGACATTGCAAAGGGTTGGTGTGTACCCAGAGTATGGCTGGGAGGGTCCTGTGGCTGCCACAGCCCAGTTTTACCATATTACGGGGATTAACTTGGAAAGATGAAAATGGCAATGTGGAAAATTGGAAGATTCTAATAAGAATCTTATTTGGAATTGCTCTCTCTTGGATACAGAAGGAACATAATGGAATTAGTAATTATTTGCAAGTTAACGAAATATTATTTTGAGAATTACTAGGGTTTTTCCCTCTTTTTCAATTTTTAATTGAAGAAAGACAATTCAGTTACGCCAACCAGAAGAAATACTGGACATAAGTGTAATCAAATGCTGCCAGAAACAATTGGGATACCTTTCTCCTTGAGTCAGAGATCGAACAGGTGATTTCCAATCTACTTCAATCCCTAAATCTACATTATATCCCATTAGGAAAGAAAATGTACTTTTCAAGAACCCAGGGAAAGAAAGAGGAGTTTTTTCTTTGGTGAAGGCTCTGCCCTAGTGAGGGTTGGAAGGAAAGTGGGCTCTCCCAGGTTTGCCAAGTTTAGGAATGCTGAGCTCAGGGGGCTGGCACAGTGGCTTGGAGGTTACGTTGCTTGCCCTGCATGCACAAGTACATGGGTTCGAACCCCAGCACGCCCATACACAACTAAGTGTCAGAGCAACAAAACCCATGGGAAAAACTCAATGAACATTGACTCTCTCTCTCTCTCTCTCTCTCTCTCTCTCTCACTGTCCTTCTCTCTTAAAAAAAAAAAAAAAAAAAAAGGAATGCAGAGCTCAGAGAAATCTCAAGCAGAATAGAAGTCCCCAGTGCTGCTCCACACACTGCAGGAGAGGAGGACAGTGGCACACTTAGAAGAGTCTGCATGCAAGGGTTTCATATCCAGAATCTATAAAATCCTCAAAAATGTCAGCTACAAAAACACCAACAGCCCAATTGATAAATGGGCCAAAGAGCTAAATAGAGACTTCTCACCAGAGGACATTGATCAAGCCAATGAATACATGAGAAAATGCTCTAAATCACTAGTAATCAGAGAAATGCAAATGAAAACCACATTAAGATATCACCTTAC
>PVKS010030939.1:0-23899 GCA_004027875.1 Aplodontia rufa
ACCCACCTAAAAAAAGACCCTTCCCTGACAACTCCCTAGCAATGCCCTAATCTTCTTTTTCTCTTAGTTCTCCATATCTACCATAGTCTGTAAGTGGAAGACAGCTCCCAGACCCCACTGGGCTCCCCTCTGCAGGTTTCTGCCAAATAAACCTGTGTTACTGTTTAGATGCTGTTCTCTCTTTATTTCCTTCTTTTTGCCTTTTTCCTTACAAAAAGAGCCAGCTTTTAACTCTGCTCCTAAAATTAGAAAATTTGTCTTTTTTATTTTTAAATTTATATTATTTTAGAACAAATTATATTCCATGCTTTGACTGATTGATTGATTGATTTAGGGTTTTTTCCCTCTACATTTTTTTATTGGTGTAGTTATACATAATGATGGGATCTGTTGTTACATATTTAAACATGCACACAATACAATAATAATTTGGTCAATATCCCGCCCTAGAAATTGCCCCCTCTCGCACCTCCTCTCACTCTCTAGTCCTTTTCCTCTACTGTACTCCCTTTTGATTTTTTTTTTTATGTTTCCAGTTTATATTGATTACACGGGAATTGTTTATTATCTTAGAGGTGCAAAATAGAAAGTTAGTCTTTTTTATTTTATTAAGGAGTTGAGTTGTTATGCAATCACAGATGCACATAAGGTAGCAAAATAAAATGCATTTGATTCTAATCCAGCGTCATCCCCGATCTCTTGATTCTTCTATATTTCCCCCCTTCAACAGCTATAAATGTCCTTTTTCTTACAGTGTATTATAGTTGTACATAATAATGGGATATAAATGTCCTTTAATAAGAAAGTTAGTCTTAATCAGGCAATATACACAGGTTTTGACTCAGAAAAAAGTTTAACAATGCATTGAGAAGATTCAATTCAGTGGAGTATACCAGTCTTATTTCTTTTGCAATTATTACCTTAAGCTATGCTCTGATAAATCTTCCATTTCCTGTTAACAGCATATTCATCTGATTCTATAACTTCCTTGTCACTCTTGCTAATTAAAAGTCAGTTCAATTTCAAAGTCTATTAACGTTCATCCTCTCCCTTCCCTGCAGAACAGACTTAAGCAGTGACCCTGGGAAGGTGGAAGCCAAGGAGGGGGATGCACACACCCTGCCCTCCTCCTCTCTAAGGTTTCCATTTCTGCAATGGTAGGGGCAAGAAGGAGAGCTGGGACAGGCAGAGGCCATCTTGCATAGCTGACCACCGTGTGTGGTAGGGGGATGTCCCTGGCAAGGCTGTTTTGATCTGGTTCTGATTGACACTGGTAACCTCTGCTAATGGAGTGGTTTTGCATAATTAGTATTCAAGGTTTCCTTGAGGACAGTGTCAAATATTGTCTCATTCTTACTCTGAGCTGGGTATGGAGGACCACTCACAGGGAGACAATTGGGTCTCTTTTCTTGGCCTATTGGTGGTCCATGTCCTCACCCTCCTCTTCCAATGGCCTGGCTTGTGCCTGCTCTGACAACCTTACATCTCTTCCCTTTTGTACAACTTCTGTGCTCCTTTGCAGGATATCATTAAGATGAATGAGTTGCATTCCACATCCTCTGAGAATCACGAGAGACAGGGCTGAAACTTTCCCAGCCATCATTTTCTCACATGACATGATATATTATAGTCCCTTCTCACTCTGCTAGCTCTTCAGAAATATCTAGACAAGAAGTAAAGTGCAAGTCTCCAGTTTCAGGAGCATCTGTCTTACCCTATCAGTGAACTTAAGTTAAAATGTCCTTAGAATTCTGCACCACCAAGTTCTCTACCCTCTCTGGAAGGCAATATCAAAGCAAGACAGACTGTAGCTCAGCAGGCATCTATCCAGGAGACCAGTTGACAGCCTCCGCTTCTTGTGAGCACCTCCAGTCTCTACAAATGATTCCCTTGGAGCTTTCTTTCCATCACGTGGTACTGGGTGGTGCAGCAGTTGTAATTAGATGTTTAAGAACCTCCCTCTTCTTGTATATAAGAACCAGCCTTGGGCTGGGGATGTAGCTCAGTGACACAGCATTTACCTAGCAGGTGCAAGGTCCTGAGTTCAACCCTCCAAATATTATTAAAACCAAACCAAACAAAAACAAAAAGCAACCTCAAGGTGCTGCGAGACCAAAGAAAGAGAGACAGACAGGTAGGATTGTACGGAATGCAATTTATTGGTGGACTTACTAAAAGAAGCATGGTCCTGGGCAATAGCAAGACCAAGTAAATCCTGGCAATTGGTGTCAAAAGGAGGTGCACACGTATTGGTTAAGACCAAAGTGGCTTCATCCAAGGCAGAACGTACCTGGCTTATCTTAGGGTCAGGCACATTCCTGTTGCCAAGTTCCACATACCACTCTAATGGTTTTTGTCTATTTATAGTTTCCTAGGAAACTGTGTTGATAAAACCAACAGTGACTACTCTGGGATCATCGTGGTAGCTATAAGTCCAGATGGCTCTGGTCGTGTCAAGCTCAATCCATGCAATAGATGTGGACTAAGGTTTAGGCTCCCCTTCCACATGGGGAGATATTGCCAGGAAAGGACTTCCCAACCAGGGACCATTCCTAGCCCATTTGCCTTGTGGTGTGCCCTGGTTTCTGGTTCTCACCAATAGACACTACTAGGTTAAAGCACTTAAGAAGAATATGTGCCCTCTCCAAGCACTTCCTCCACTTTTAAGTGCTGGTTGCAGATGATGGTGAGGACCCAGGAAAAGGTAGTCAAAACCCAAGATGGAAAACACCAGAATACTCAATTCACTTATGGAAGAAAGTCTTGGCTGAATAAAACCATCTGCTTTGAACAGTTACATGAGAAATAATCTATTGTGTTTGAGGTATTATAGAGTTTTGGGTTCACTGGTTACAGTGGCTAATGTTACAATAACTGTTGAGTGGGAAGAAAGTGTCCTTCCCTCTGGGGAAGGAGAGAAAATGTCTCTAAGAGTGAATGAGGAACCACCCTCAAGGCCTCCAGTCCAATACAAGCTGTGGAGTGGGCTGGAGTGAAGGTTGGCAGTAGTTGGGGAAATTTTGTGGCTCCTAGCTTACTCTGGTGGCAGTATATGGTCCAATCATAGATAGTGCTATTAGAAAGTAAAGATACCTACTTACCAATTCCAAGGTAATAGAAAATGTTCCTTTCAGTATCTTGTGACAGGAATTTTTGAAAATAGAAAAAATGTTCATGGATCTTGGTTACCATCATCACAAATGTTTGAGGGATTCCTATACCCCATAAGGGTATCCACTGACGTGGAGTCCCTGTTTTTGTTTATTGTAGCCTCTGTTTCCTGTCACTGATGTGGTAGTGCTGAGACTTCATGGAGGGGCAGCTGTGGTGACCCCAATGTCTGAAAGCGATGTCTTATTGTTGGGAGCGTGGAAGAGCAACTTGCAGAGTATCAGCCAGACCTGATTTGGGTGTTGGTGATTACCTGACTCTACAAAATGCCTCCTCCTCTTCCTGCTGCTGAGCTGGAATGGGGTTGGTAGAGGATCATCGGGATGTGGTTCACTGGGGTCAAAGCATCAGTGGGGGCATTGTAGTTACGATCAGCTAGCCCAGGTAGTGGTCTGGATGGGTGGACAATGGGCAAATGAGGTGAATGTGGGAGAACTGTAGCAATGTTTAGTTTATATAAGAAGACCAGAAAATAAGAAATCCCAGGCTGGAGGTCAGAAGGGGGATGCTGGTTTCTAGGAGATGGGAACCAGTGTGGCAGAAAAGCAGGCTTTAGAAGTTAGTGATCCAGGTCAAGAACTCAGATGGGGCCAGGTGCACATGCCTATAATCCCAGTGACTCAAGAGGCTAAGGCTGGAGGATCGCAAGTTCAAAGCCAGCCTCATCATCTTAGGCCCTAAGCAATTTAGTGAGACCCTGTCTCAAAATAAAAAATAAAAAGGGCTGGGGATGTGACTCAGTAGTAAAATACTTCTGGGTTCAATCCCTTTTACAAAAAAAAAAATTAAAGAACTCTGATGGGGACAGTCATTGCAACCTATAGGAGCCACAGGAAAAGGCCACATGGAACTAGTTTCAGGGTTGTGTTGGTACTGAGTCACCAACACAACCCTGAAGTGTCTCCAAGTGTCTGTTCTGCAATTAGAGAATCCTCTCCAGAGGAAGAGGAGTAGTCCCAGAGCTTGTCACAGGGCTGAAGCCACAGGTAAATGTTATGCCATCCAAGTCAGAAGGCTTAGAGGGCTGTGCTATAGAGAAGCAATCAGTCGCTAAGATCAACACTTTCCAGCTTCTGAAATTCCCACTATTAGAGTTAAGTTTTTGGTTAAAACAGTGTGTAAGGACAATATTAACATGAAAGTATTACCCAACAGCAGTAATTAACATTAGCCCGTCTGCAGTTTGGAGTATTAGAATAACTAGTTCTGAAGGGATGAGAATTTCTTTGACAAGTCTAGAATATAAAATGTGGGGGAAACCTGACTTTAGTTCCCACCATATCTCAATTTTTAACCCACATTTTATTTAATCATCATCACCACCAGGCCCTCACCATTATTCTCACTTCACAGTAATTTGCCAAAGGACGCAGAGTAAGAGGCTCTGGCAAGTTGTATTTACTGCCCCTCCCTAGTGGTAGGTTAAATAAACATCCCTACTCTGTTGGTGTTAGGATTGGCCATGTGACTTTTTTTTTTTCAACAATAAAATAGGGAGTACTGTGAGCAGAAATTTAAAAAAACCAGCATACAGTTCCACTGTCTCATTTCCTTCCTTTATAAGATCAGTTTCCCAACTAGAAGCTGCTGCTTTAGACTGGGTCTAGAGATGAAGGCCCATGGAACAGCTGGTCACAATTGATATATGTCCTGGTTGAGGGAATAAACTTTATTACTTCAACCCGCTGAGATTTGGGGTTGTTTGTTACTGTGGCATACCTTAGCCCAAGCTGATTAATGCAGTGGCAGAGTCAGGATTCTGACTCATTCCTCACAACATACCAGCCGCCAGCAGGAAGGACACAGGCTAAACTGCCATGTCTGCGCAGTACACAGCGTCTCCTCCCGTTCACGTTTGCCTGTTAAAAGCTTGAGAAAGTTTTGGGAGAGCATGGTCAGCCCCAGAGGAGCCCTGCCCGGTGGTAAATGCAGTCAATGGCACAGATCTAGCTGCCATCCCTAGTGAGTGTCGGCCTTCAGCCTCCTTCTCTTGGAAGCACTGAAGTGGGGAAGGAGGAACATCATGAGGACGGTGACGGTTTCTGTGTGGTTTCCTGATGCTATGGCGGGGCAACAGGTGCGATCTGGGACTGTGAGTAATAGGCCAGCAGCCTTCCTTTCTTGGTGTCCTCCCTGAAGTAACTGGGAAGTCCCTTATTCCACATTGGAAGTGGACACTTCTCCTCAAAAAGGGGACTAATCCGAGAGTCCCTCATTCAAAACAGATGCTTTAACGAAAGCCACTCTGGGCCTTAGGGCCTTAGGAAATTTTCCTATTTAGATCAATTTGTTAGGGAAAAAAATCAACCTTTATAAGGAGCTCAATTAATCTAAAAAGTGATCTGATAATGCCTTTTATGGCTGTTGTTAAAAAGAGAGAGAGAAAACAAACGCAAAAAAACAAAAAAAAAAAAACAAAAAACAAAAAAACAAAAAACCCAACTATAGCGTTTTTTCTCTTGCGACTTAAACTAAGATTATAGAATTAACAGTCTCACTTTTTACTTGAATCTCACCCCAGGAGTCTATGTTACCCAGAATGGGCCAAAGACTGGGACTATTGTCCTGCAGAGTCATTCCCCTAGTATCAGTCAGGCAGTTGACAGAGTGCCCCAGGTGATTCTGCTGTTGTAATGTGACCGTGGCTTCCATTTTCAAGGAAAGAGGTCTGTGTGGGATCTGGGATGGCCCTGAAGGCCACCAGGTCCATCATGTCTTTGCTTTCTTTTGAACTGCTATTTTATTCTCCAAGTGATTGATCACTTTGGGTAACTGACTGACACTTGAGTTTCTTGGCTTTCTTTTTGTGTTCCTAGAATTCAGAGCACCGTTTTGTTGCTTTAAGATGTATCCTTTTGGGGCTGGGGATTTAACTCAGTGGCAGAGCGCTTGCCTAGCATGCGCAAGGCCCCGAGTTCGGTCCTCAGCCCTGAAAAAAAAAATGATGTATCCTTTTGAGAAGTCTACAAAATAGGCATTTCATAAGTGAAAAAAATCTAAGGGCTAATACTTTTTCTTTTCTTTTTTCTAAGAGAGAGGGGGAGGAGAGAGAGAGAGAGAGAATCAATTTTATTTAGTTTCCAATGTGGCTTTTGTTGCGCTGACCCTTCGTTGTGTAGGTGGTGCTGGGGTTTGAATCCATGTCCTCGCACATGCCAGGCAATCACCTTACTGCTGAGCTACTGCTCCAGCCCCAGGGCTAACACTTTTAACAATTTACTAAAAAAGCAAACGATAATGAAATTCCCTTTGTTCTGTGGTGCTATGGTTTACATATGAGGTATTTCCCAAAAGCTAATATGTGAGACAATGTATGAATTTTCAGAGGTGAAAATTTTGGATTAATCCCCTGGTGTGGCTCAGCTGGGTGGTAACTATAGGCAGGTAGGGTGTGACTGGAGGAGGTGGGTCACTGGAGTGTGCCTTTGGAGTAAGTATCTTGTTCCTCCTAAGTGAAGCTGTCTCTGCTTCCTGGTTGCAACGTCCTGAGAGGTTTTCCTCCACCATACACTTCCACCATGTATTCTGCCTCACTTTGGGCCCAGATGGAGTCAGCTGACTGTGGACTGTAGTTCTACAACTGTGAGCCAAAATAAACTTTCCTCCTCTAAATTGTTTTTGTCATCTATTTTGGTCAGAGCAATGAAAAGCTGATTAAAACATGTGCTATGCATTATTTGCTGTTCGATATATTTTCTGGTGAAGATTTCCTCATCACACAGCTCCTCGTTTCACATCTGAGGGAACAAAAGCGTCTTCTCCATTCTAGCAAGACACCTGGTGGTTACAGGGGACCCAGCCAATTGACCCTATTTTTCTTTTATTTCTCCATTGTGTTTAGCTCGGTTGTGGTGAGGAGGGCTTCACTGCCCCCAAAATGCTTTTATGTGCATGGCCCATCAAACTCTCACAATTTCCGCACAGTGGATTGAACAGAATGTTATTAGGAGCCCTGCACATTGCAGGTCACAGAATGGTCAGAATGGTTTTACCATTATATCTTGTGGATATGGGAAGTTAGGAACTAAGTCATTCTGGTGTGGTTGCGGATCACATGCTCTTCTACATATAAATATGGTACATGAAATGGGACAAAAATCAGGGGGAAGAAAGGAAGAAAAATTTGCAAAGAGCAAGGAAAGAAGGCCAGTGTGTTAAAATAGGAGGTGAAGCATTTAATCAGCTAGAAGCTCCAGCAGGCTGGACTGGGCCTAGCAGAAAGACTTGTTGGTTCCCCCCTTCGATCTATCTCAAGCCTGCAAGTGGCCCACGCACATCATAGGGACTCTCAGTTCAATATTTGCTGCATGAGTTGATTAATATGGATGATTTATAATGCCTCTTCCTTGATGGAGAAATGTTTGTATTTTTATGTATTAAAGTTTCACCTGTCCTTGTTATTTAAAAACTTGGCAATAAAACATTTTAACAACCAATTTTCTCCAGCCTAGATTATTTCCAACAGCACAAGGGATAATATTTTCTACCAAATTGGTTAAGTTCATGAGTTGCTTTGGTATTGTGTCTACCATATAATTTGGTGAACTAATTACTTCCCTAAACCAAAAGCAAATGGATTCTTGGCCCACACACAGTGACTCTGAGAAGGACTAACTTGTAATTTTGTCCTCGGGTGTTCCTGATTTTTGCATTTGTAATAGGAGGTTGTGCCCAGAAAATGGGCACTGCCCCAAAGTCTGAGCTTATTGGTTTCTGTTATTATTCACCTTTACATTGGTTTACTGACTTTAGTGTTGTTTTTTTCCCTAAAGAATATACGATTTTAGTTCACTGACTAAATTAAAAATCCCTCAAGAATAATGTTATAGAATGAATTGTGTTTGTTCCTCTCAAATCCATATGTTGAAGCCCTAACCTCTCGTACTTCAGAGTATGACTAAATTTGGAGAAAAGCCTTTAAAGAGGAAATCAAGTTAAAATTGGTCTTTTAGGGTGGACTCTAATTCAGTCTTCCTGGTATCTTTATGAGGGACACTGGGGGCTTGCACTGAGAAAGGACCATGTGAGGACACAGGGAGAAGAAGGCAGCCATCTTCTAGCCAAGAAGAGAGGTTTCAGGAGCAACCAAACCTGCCAACACCTTGGTCTTGGCTTCCAGCCTCCAGAGCTGTGAGACAATAAATTTCCACTGTGTACCCACGTAGACTTTGGTTTTTTTCGTTAGAGCAGCCATAGCTTAACTAAAACAGAAAATGGCCTTGGGTCTTCTATTCCTCTAATACATCCTTGCCCACTGTGCTTCATGAAATGTTCAATATACAATTTGGACGTGATTAATATCAGTTGCATTTAATTTTTTTTATCTTTGTATATGTAAAAAATCTATTTGTAAAACACATTTAATGTAATACATTTCATTATGCATGTATTTTGGTTTTTTGGCAACTAGCTCTCTGTCTTTACTAACAATGATTTTTTTTAAAGAGAGAAGGACAGGAGAGAGAGAGACAGAGAGAATTAATTTTTATTGTGTTTTTCACGTGACCTTCATTGCTCTGACACTTCGTTGTGTACGTGGTGCTGGGGTTTGAACCTGTGTACTTGAGCTTGCCAGGCAAGCGCCGTAATCACCAAGCCACTGCTCCAGCCCCTACTAACAATGATTTACTCTCTAGTTGACTAGATAATACATGCCCATGTGAAATATTTTAAACAGTATGAAAGATTATATAGTGAAAAGTGAGCCTCACCCTCAGTTTCCTATTCCCTTAGTTTTCTTTCCTAGAGGCAACCATTCTTACCATTGTAGAGTCTATTTTTGCAGACTCACCTTTACTTAAAAACAAGTGTGTATGTGTATGCATGTGTACATGTGTACAGTGTAGTTGTGAATATTACATATACATCATATATTTACTCAAATGTATGTTTTACACAAATTTTTACACAGATATAAATATGTATCACCCTCTCTGATTTCCTTCTTACTTCATTTTTAAAAAATGGTAGTGTAGGGGCTGGAGTGGTGGCTCAGTGGTTACAGGACTTGCCTAGTATGTGCAAGGTCCTGGGTTCAAACCCCAGCACCACATACACAGCTGTCAGAAAAACAAAAATCAGATGAAAAAGTAAATAAAATTGATTCTTTCTCTCCTTCTTAAAAAATGGTAGTACAATATGTATGTTTCTGTTTTTAAAAGAGATTTAATTTAATAATATTTCTTGGGAATTGTTCTATACAAGACATGCACACTCATCTTAATCTTTGTGATTTATTTTGTTGCATTTATTTTATGTGTACTATCTTGCATGCTTCCTCTATCCTGATGCATGCACATCCACACAGATACCCACATGGAAAGCAAACAGAAAATATAAATTTTATTTTATTTTCATACCAGGGATTGAATCCAGGGTCACTTAACCACAGAGCCACATCTCTGGCTTGCTCTTTATTTTTTATTTTGAGACCTGGTTTCGCTCAGTCACTGAGGTTATCTTTGAACTTGTGATCCTCCTGCCTGAGCCTTCTGAGCTGCTGAGATTACAGGTGTGCGCCACATGCCTGGCAAAAATATAAATTTAAAAGAGGCTTCTTTTTGTCACTATTTCCAGATAGAAATGTTGAATGACAGACTTAATTGGGTGGTAGAGCTAGAGTCATGAAACAAAAGGACGTGATTTCTAGACAATCCAAACAGGAACATCACAGGAGACTTTCTCAGACTTCCCTGCATGTTTCTTGTTACTGTCTCAGCTGCAAGTCATACACAAGCAGTCATGTTTATGGTCTTCATTTCCTGAGTCTATTGTGCAATTAATATTGTAGCCAGAAAATGAAAATAAGTCTAACATACAAGATAGACAACATCTCTTTTCTTATTTCATGTTAGTAATTGCTCATTTGGTTGCATACTTGAAGTTTAAATTACAAATTAGAGAAATTACATATTTTTCTGTTGTCTTTTTGAATGAATCATGGACATTGTTATTTGTTACTATGTTTACATAATAATACCTTTATATATTTGCATAGTAGTGCATCTAGTTGACACATTGTTTCCTCTAAT
Organism: Aplodontia rufa; assembly: GCA_004027875.1. Lineage (NCBI taxonomy): Eukaryota > Metazoa > Chordata > Mammalia > Rodentia > Aplodontiidae > Aplodontia > Aplodontia rufa. The sequence goes on from PVKS010030939.1 coordinate 10,203, forward strand.
TTTAAAAAAGGGGCAACTGTACTGGTATGGTTTGGAAAAAAACCTACAAGAAAACCAATGACACATAATTAATGATGTACATAAATGTTACTGAGCTACAAGGCAATTGACCATAAAATGGGAAGCAGCTCACATAAATGATTATGATTAATGTTCTTATACACTAAAATTAAAGCCTTCTGGAGGAGATGCTGTAGAGAGGAAACTGTTCGGATGGCCTCCTTGGAAAGGATTAGAACTTTCTACTACTTAAAGAGCTGCTTTCAGGAAGTAAGGTTACAGATTCTTTTTCCATTCCCTGTAGCTGGAATTCTACTTGCACAGAGGTGGAAGAAGCAAAAGAATGTGTCAGAATAAGATTAGGTTGATCAGACTGATTTCCTAACAGCTAGCTATAAAATAATAGTAACTAATAGCCTTCTTTAATGAATTAATTTAATCAACAAATATTTATTGAGCACCTATTATGTCCTGAATGTGAAGTATATAGGAAAGAAGATGATCAGGACTTCTGTTCCCTTAGAGTTTACAATATAGACAAGCTAAAGAATAGAAATCAAATCAACAAAAAATTAAAAGTTACAGGTTTTAGGAAGTACTAAGGAAATAATAAACAGGATGCCATTACAGATATAAATCAATAGAGCATCCAGAGATACTCTGAATAAGTCACAAAGACACTGAAATTTGAAGAAGCATCAGTTATACAAAGATCAGAGGAACAAGGGGACAGCAGGAGCAAAGGCTCTGAGATGTCATGGAAACTGGCATACTAGAGATTACTAAAACAATCGCAGTAGCAGTACAGTGCGCAACTAGGGAATGTGGCCCTAGGTGAAGAGGGGAGGTCGTAGACCTGACCAGGCATATCTTAGAAATCTTGACTGCATTCAAAATACAACACAGCCGGGTGAAAGTCCTGGGCAGATGAATGGTAGAATACAAGTCATGTTTTAGAAAGAACTTTTGGCAGCCATGTGGAACACAGATTGGAGAAAGGCAAGAGTGGAAGTCAAGAGAGGAGAGAGGAGGTACCTGGTGTCACTCATGAGAGGGGACAACAGCTGGAACCTGAGTGGTGGCAGTGGACAGGGAGACCAGTGAAAGGCAGGGGTGCCTCAATGGAAGAGAGCTGCCAGCTGAAATCACCGTGAAGGATGAAGGGAAGGAAGATGTCAGTCATGACTCCTGTGTCTTCACGGGTGCCACATTTAGAAGCGGGAAGTAAGAAATCCAGAGGTATTTTCTGGATATTTAAGTTGAAGATACTTCATGAGATACTTCATTCTGGTGACATTGAAAGCCTTGGAACTGAATGAGACTCTCAGAGCATATAGCTGGGGAAGGGAACAAGGCCACCAATGAGCCTGTGAGTTCCCCGAGATGCTCAGTCACCATTGAAGTCAATTGACAATTGGTGGAAGTATCTGAGGGTTTGCAGGTATGTTTTCACTATTGCTGACCCTCAGTAGTCAGGGAAATTACCCAGAGATTTTTCTTTCTCCCAGATATTTTAGTTACTCCTGCTAATCTCTGCTAGTTTCTGGTATTCCCTGAGCCTTAGCAATCCTCCCACAGGGAGAAGTGAGGGAAAGTGTGGGTGGAGTTTTCATGCCCAGGGACCCTGTAGCCTATTTCCTTAAGCAGTGCTGTACTGGACCCCTGCCCAGCTGCCAGAGGATTTTGTCACTTATATGTGTTGTCATGGGTTTAAGTAACTCCTGTGAATCTTCCCTGAGAGCCAGACGCTGCAAACTCCTGCCTCCGCATCTTGCAGGAGCTTGTGAGGCAGCCCTTGCCAGCTGTAGATGCTCTGTAGTGAAACTGTAAAAATCTGGAAGGGACATTTGAAAGAATAAAGCCCAAGCCTCCTGTTTTACAAACGAGGGAATTGATTCAGCCGATGAAATGAAGGGTATTTTATGTTTCCTTTCACCGTGGATTGATTTCTTGTATCAAGGCAAGCTCATCACGACATCTTTCAATCCAAGAGTTGAAACACTTTTTTTTTTTTTTTTTGGACCCTAAGGACGAATCAACTCAATGTTTAAAAATCTGCTGAATTGGGAAAAGAAATTGAGGAATTGAGGGTATCTCCAAGTCCTAAAACCTGGGTACGCCAAGAATGATCCCCACAATGCTGTACTTTCACGAAGTCTGAAGAAATTAGGTAGATTATTGTCTAGGATTTCCTTTTGTATGAAACACTGCAGCTGTAGAGGCTCAAGGGTGCTATATTATGAATGGCTGTATAGGAGGGCCTACATATATTAGAGAAAAAGGTTTTATGTTGTCTTAAGAAATCCCAATTCCATTTAAGTCACTGCCTCTTTGTGGCTGAATATCAATAGACTGGCATATATGTTAAATAATTGATAAGGCTTGCTCTTCCATAAAGACTGGTTTGAAAAACCAGAACCAGAAGATGTTATGAATTCAGTGGGAAAAGACAGTGTTTAATCTTTTCTGAGAAGTGTCTGATGAGAGAAACATTATTTTCTGAGTATGTCTGACATTCTGCACCTGATTTATGTGAAGTGTCTGGCTGCCTGTTTACCATTTCAGTGAATAGAGGAACATGCTCTTTCTCAAGATTCAGAGAGCTTTTGGTTCAGAAGGCATTTTAGAAAGAATTCAGTACATCTCTCTTACATTCTGAAATTGAAATGAGATAAGGGGCTTGGCCAAAATTACACCACGATTGCAGAGATGGGCCTCTTTTCCAGGCTTCACAGTGGACAACACAACTTTTCCCCATGTTTGAATTCAAGCCAGTTGAAATGGATACTAACATGACCTAGTAGGATTTTATTTTCTTTAACCTCACATTTCATACAGGTTTGTTTATTTATTTTGGAACCCCAGCCACTTTTTGTTTGTTTGTTTGTTTGTTTGTTTTGGAGATGGGGTCTAAATTGTTTAGCTCCTCTCTATATTGCTAAGGCTGGCTTTGAACTTGAGATCCTCCTGCCTCAGCCTCTTGAGACACTGCCTAGCCAAGTTTAATTTTTTTATTGGAAGAAAGGTAATCACAGTAATGTAGAAAAAGGTGAAGGGGAACGGAGGAGAAACTACTGGGATCTGACGTGAAGCAAACTATATTCCATGTGTGCATGATTATGTCAAAATGAACCCCGCTATAATGTGTAACTATAAGAAAAGAGGCAAATGAAGGAAATGGAAAAGAGAGTAACATAGGTTTATCAGGGAGAAATCTGCAGAGGGAGGTGCAGTGTTCAGTAACTATGATGCACTAGTAAATACTTTAAAAAAAATTAATTGTATTTAAAAATTTGGGGGACATAGGAAAAGAAGAAATGCTGTTGTGTACGTCTATAATCCCAGAGACTCAGAAGGCTTATATGGAACTCTATGATTCCTAGTTGTTTTTTAGTTTGAGAAGACATTACATGTTACCTGTCATATAATAATTCAAGACTATGAGTTTGATATTAAAGGGAAAAAATAGGAGGCAAAAGTTGGGCCAACAGCTGTCATCCCCTGGTATGTTTTCTCTACCTAAAAGGTGCTTAAAGGTAGAGAGTGGGGGTGAGGAAGGAGAGAGGAAAAGAGGGAAATGAACTCTGCGAAAGTTAGATAAGTTCTTTCCTCTGTTTAGACAGACAGCATGGGGTTCTTCATGCGAAGAGGGAAACTGTTGACCACATTGCGGGCCCTCCGAAGCTGAAAAATCAACTAGCCCCTGTATACAGTGAAAAATTCCACTCTTCCATGTGGAGAGGCAGTTTTCACTTAGAAACCACACAGAGCAGTGGCTGGATAATGTCTTCACATATTCCATTTGTAAATGAGAAGTGAAAAATGTGTGTTGGTAATTCTTGAGTCCTTGATGAATCAGCAGAGTCCACAGAAAACAAACACACGCCCTGATTGCACAGAAGGGAGCAAGAAGGCTCACCTGGCTTTTCTTGCTATGTTTCTCAGATGTGTTGTTCATGATTTTTCTGAACATATCAGAAATTGCACAGAGCATGATCACTCTGCGACTGCTGCTGCATTTGCAAACTTGATAATTTTCTAGTTAATTTTTTATAAAGCAGACACTCGTTAAGATGCAAGCTTCCAGGAGCTCTCAGGCTAATATCAGCCTTCTCTGGTCACCTAAAGTGAAAGTGTAAGCCACATGTCTGGAAATAAAAAGTCCCAAGATGGTTGAACTCATTCTTTGGAAGAGGAGATTCTGATTCACGGGCAAAACAACAACAACCCTAAACAACCATTTGTCCTTCTGGAAAAAAGTCTCTTGAGCTTAAGGATCCATAAGAGAAGTGTCAATATGTCCCTAGAATATGGACCAGAACCTAGATGGCAGCTCTAAATGCATATTTAAAAGATAAATAAAGGGGCTGGGGCAGTAGCTCAGCAGTTATGGCGCTTGCCTGGCATGTGCAAGGATGCAGGTTGAAATCCCAGCATCACATACACAACAAAGTGCCAGAGCAACAAAAGCCACATGAAAAACTAAATAAATTGATTCTCTTTTTCTCACTGTCCCTCTCCCTTTAAGAAAAAAACATAAATAAATGAGTGGGTGGTTCTGCCTTGGACAGTGAATGGGATATATCCCATCTGCATCCCCAGATCCACACTCTACCCCGTGCTTTCTGCTTGGGGTGGGGCTGGAGGGCTGACCTCATGGGCCAAGTCAATAGGATCCCTTGACCCCTGTCTTTCTAGGTGGCTTTAGCCAAGGGGGAGTCCCAGAAGGAGTTTAGAGGGATGGGGTGGAGTGAGGTTGGGGTATTTTTTCCCTTGACCTCCCTATGGGATCTCCCCTGGTCACAGCTATCAAGGCAACTCTGTGCACTATCCCCTCTTTCCAGGTCCCAGTGATGCTCTGGCCCTCCTTGCTTCATCCTGAGGGCACCGTGCTATCCCACAACCCACTCACACATTGGTAAACATCCCTTTGTTAAACTCCCCTTGGATGATCCTAATTTGAACATGCATCTATTTCTCCAGTTCAACTAATTGAGATATGGGTAGGGGATGTGCAAACCAGTATAGTGGCCACAACCTAAAGTTCAGCCTGCCATCTGCTCCCCAAGCTGTGTGCCCTAGGGAAAGAGGTGCTTTTCCATAACACTCATCAGGAGAGTGTAAGATGGTGCTACCTTGGGCTGAATGTATATGTATGATCCTCAACTTATTCTCTCAAAAAAAAAATCTGCTGAAAGATCTGTTTTTTCTGTTTCCTCCTCCTCCCTCCTGTCATGTTGCAGTTCAGCCTACAGTCTGAGTGAGTCATCTCTATCCACAGCTGTGGCCACAGACACAGTAATAAGAGGGGCTCCCATTGCCATTCAAGAGTTGACCACATTGACTGTGAAACAACCAGAAGCAGAAAGACCACAAACCAAAGATCACAGTCTCTCTGGTCATTTGGGGTTTTGTGGGTCCAATGGCCATGAAAGGCCTTCTGTTATGTTTGCAAGCAGGCTTGTCCCCTGTCCCCTAACTCACTGAGGGTGGTGCATGATGCAGGCCTGCAACTCATCAGCGAAACCTGTTTTCATTTCTGCAGTGTGGGTGACAGAAACGGAGCTAAAGGACAGAGGACACCTCGGTGCAGCGAAGTCATCTGCCCTGCCTCATCCCCCCACCCCCGCCCTTGAGGAATCTGAGATCCAGTCTTGTGGGTGTGTTTAGACTCCCAGCTTCTTTCTTGTTCACGTTTCCTTGCCAATCATGGCTGATGATTTTAATTACTTCACAAGTTCTGTCTCAGCACTTGGAGTGCTCTCGAGGAAGGGGGCTGTGATTGCAGTATGTCACTCCATTCAATTCTTATGTCTTCAGTGACTGAGGGTATGCTGCATCCAGTGAGTGAGGAGGCATTTATCTCCTTACCCACACAAAAGAATTGACAGTTACCTGGGTTACTAGACCATGTAAGGCCTCTAAATCTGATCTGGCTGTTTGGTTCAGACATTGCTTCCCATTTTTCTCTTCCTGGTGCATTTTGAAGCTTGGTGGATCCTCTGACTCTTTAGGAAAATGTGCAGCATGGGCTTACCCCTGATATAAACTCAAACCAATTTTAGATCAGAATCCAATGGATGCTTTCAGTAGCATTCAGAAAGATGAAGTCTCTGTCTGCAGACTGTCCTTGCTGCTGAAGAGACTGGCTAGATTTGAGCAGCAGTAATTAGTTTTAAAGAAAATTTCCATCTCCAGGCCTTTGCATCTGACTAATTATGTCCAAGGTAAATTAAATTTGCTCTGCAGTATCTTCCAGCCCCACCTTACAATAGATAATTTAACATGAAATTGCTGACCTGTAATTGCTCCATCTAGCCATGGATTCCTAATCCTTCTACAATTTATAGTTATATCATCTTTGAGTTTTCCACCAGTATAATCATTTTTTTGTTTATATCTGTAATGAGCAGCAGCATCATTACTGTAGTGCATGGCGACATTCAGCTAGGCACTGAAAATTACAGAATATCAATTGCTGAGTGCCAAGAGGTGGATGGGTGGGCAGCATATTAGAAAATGGAACTGTAGGTCATTTGTGGAAAATATTTCATAGAAACCCATCATTCTGGGTGATGTGCTGAATCTTAAAACAGAAACAAAGCCAAAGGGATAAAAAAAAAAAAAAAGAACAAGTTGCTTTTCCTTTTGAATGAACACGCTAAATAACCTGTCCCGGAGCCCTGGAGCGCATGAACCTCAGGGGCTATTGTCAGAACTGCCAATCAAGTCACATGGTTTCTGCCTGGTGCTTCTTTCCTTTCCTGCTTTCATTCAAGATCTGCAGTGATAATAGAGTGGTTGGTTTTCTGTTTCAAAATCCTTTGCTCTAATGTCAGAGCTTTATTAGAGTGATTTACAAGTCAATCGTGATTTAATATCCTCACAATTTCACGGCAGACCACCATATCCAGAATCTCCAACTGCTGGCTGATTTCTGTTTGGCCCTAAGTTAGGTCATTTCTCTTTTAAGGTTGCAAGTGATTTAGAAAGGAATGTCCTGAATGCTCCTTGCTCCTGAGAGAAGTGGGTGGTGTGGGGAGGGGGAAGTGTGCAATTTGGAGAAAAGTGTGCTAAGGCTTAGCATGTGGGCCAATCAAGAGCTCACCATTGACGGGAAAGATGATGGAGGAGTGAAGGGAGGGCCAGGACTCTGGCCTTCAAGAAGGATTCCAATGCAACAAGGCCACAGTTCTCAGAAAGGAGAGGAGAGAGCTTCCTTCTGCTAGACCCCAGTGGTTTTCAGCCAGGGGCAGTTTTGTCCTTAGGAGGCATTTTTGGTTGGCACAACTTGGGCAACTGGGGTTAGGTGGGTACTTGGCCCGAAAATGAGAGATTGATTTACAGAGGAAGTAGAGGGATAGTGAGGCATTCCATACCCTCTCTCTGTGCAAATGGACTGTCATTAAATGTCCAGATCAAACTTGTCCTCTCCTCACCCTCCTCCACTCCCATCCATCCTACCCTGTCTCTAACCCAGTTTCTGAAAATGCCACTGGTGACATTTGGGCCTGGCCAGTTGTCAGTTTGGGGAGTAGCAGACATCCTGTGCACTGTGGATGGTCAGTGACTTCCCTGACATCCGTCAGTCACTCTTTTGTCTTTTTGAGCCTTAGTTTCCACATCTGTTGAATCAGTTCATCATTCAGACAACAGTTATCTATTGTGACTGTACCATGTTCTAGGAGCTGTCCTAGGCGTTGGGATGGCACAGTGAACAAAAAAAGCCCCTGCCTACAGGAGCTTTGGTTCTCTGTGTGTAAGGGTGTGTGTGTGTGTGTGTGTGTGTGTGCACGTGCACAAACAACGAACACATAAGTAAATGGAAATTTTATACATTATCAGACAGAGAAAAAGGCTTTGAATAGGAATGAAGCAAAGCAAAGGAAGGAGTGTGGCAGCAGCTGCTCTGGTAGCCAGGAGCACCAGGCATGGCCACTCTGGAAGGTGACATTTTCGCACTCTTAAATGGAATAAGCCACCAGAGAGCTTTCTTCAATCTCAAGGTTCCCTGTCTCTGCCTCCATTCACTAAATTTCTCAGCTGGCACTTCTCTCCTCTGTCTCTGGGTTTTCCTGACTTCATCCTACTGCTAGGGGGTCCACTTTGATTCTCTGCTCTTTCTTGACCTCAGGTCCCTTAAACTCTCCAGCTGGAACACCCTCTCTGTAGGTGTTCTAGCCTTCACTGAGATCTCCGTCTGGCCACTAGCCCTGAGTCTTCGGCTCCTGTTCGCAAGTGGGGACCTGGCAAAGCATTTTTGAGCTTATTGGTTAATAACTGTTAGTGATGATTGTGTACACACTCACACATGCACACACACACACACACCCAATTTTTCTTGATTTCATAACAAATTAATGGCAAATACTAGGAAGCAGTTACATCAACCATTTCCTTTTCTTGCACCTATGCCGGATCAGAAATCCATAAATGATGATCATGACTGTCCCACCACCCAATGGTGATTGCCATGTAAATGAAACTCTGGCTTAAAGGTGCCATGTGTTACCTGAAAGGGCAGCTTATGTTGGACATGTTGGGAGAGCAGTCTACCAGGAATGGAAGAACCCCCAATTTTTGGTCAGAGGAGCAGCCCTCAGCTTCACTGCTATAAAACAAAAACAAAAACAAAAAACAAACAACCTGGATTTCTACCCTAGTACATAGTTTCAAGTTAGTTAATCACAAAGTCACAAAGGAATCGGGACATCATTGTGAAAACAGGAAAAAGTCACAGGTTTTGAGCAGGTAAGGGACATGATAAGAGCTGTTCTTTAGGAAGATTGATCTTATAACTGTTCCACATAGGATGAACATGGGTGGGGAGAAAACACATTGGGTAAGGCAGGAAGTACACAGACTTGGAGAGGGCTCAGGGCAGGACTTCCCAGGCTTCCTCTTCCTTCTCCTGGGTCAGATAACTGGTGGGAGTGAGTGAAAGGAAATGATAATTCCAAAGGCAGTGAGCCCTTGCAGTCTTCACCCAAGTCCAATACCCACAGACACTGGGAGAAGGAGCCAGGGCTGCTCTGGAGACCAATCCTGTCACCACCCAGCATACATTAGAGCCCCGTTTAAACGGAAGTGTTCTTGCTACCAGCAACTATTGCCATCTAATTTGCATAGCCTGTTGATTGGATGTGTTGAAGGCCAAAAATCCAGGCCAAAGCTCTTTAACTGAGAGCTGGTGACACTTTTCACCTTGCTCTGGGAGAACAGGAGTCTGAGGTCAGAGGTGCTGTACTAGGCCCAAATACCCAAGTGAACCGTGATAAGGAAAGAGGCCAGGTATTTATCACCCTCCATTCCCTGGCTCCTGCTCTAGGCTCCCCCTCTGAGGAAATGTCCAGAATGTGGCCAACCATCTGTGAGGAACTTATTTTTGTTTATGAGGCTGACAGCACACTTCAATGAAATACCAATTTATCAAGCATTTTGGTATGAAATATCTTTACCATACACAATTAAAGATTCTGAAGCTAAACAGCACTCCATGGAGTACACTGATTATTACTGAACCCATTCATAACGAAGGAGAATTAAATGAGTAAACACAAGTCTGTCCAATCATGGAGCCTCAGCCTTCCTATTACTGATGGACACCATTTGCAAAGCCAAAAGTAGCAGATGTTTTCAGAGAGAAATAAGGGATGGGGAGATCCTGTGCTGATGAGCTGGCATCTTATCCTTCTGCCAAATTAGGCCTGGGCCTTCTCCTCCTACAGGGCTTCAATCTTGGTTTGACTTTAGAGAAGATGACTATGGACTAGTTGGTCCCTGGCATAGAAGGATCTGTCTATCACCTGAGCTTAGTTTACGGAATATAATGTCCTCTGGTCTTTGCAAGAAAGCCTTCAGTTTTGATGGAGTGAAATGGGAAAGTGCCTGGTGTCCACAGGACACCAAGCCCCACAGAAAATGAATGCTACTTGGAGCATCAGGATGGCCGAAGCCAGATTCATTTGTTCGACACACTCAGGCGATGGGCCTGAATCAGAAAGAATTTCAAATATTTTCCTTGGGGAAGTGGCTGAGCCTCTGCCATATGGGTGGTTGATGGCAGCAGAGAAGCCCACCTGACAGAGTTTCTTGAATCCAATCTGTATTCTAAAGTTGGGCCATAGCACAGAGGGTCCAACGATGCTAGTTTACTCTCCAGAATTACTGCGGACCTGGTCCTGATGATAAGACTCAACTGAAGCTAAAAAAAAAATAATGTTAGAAATGGGCTTTGCTGTAGAGTAAAACCCAGAATGGGGGATGTGGTGGACAGAGTTAGTTTTATAGTTCAGATCATCCTGTGCCACTTTGGAGGATTACAAGCTATCACCTTGTGCATCATTTTGCAATTCTGCCTTACTTCCTGCTCCTTTCCATGGGAGATTCCAGGGATGGTCTTTATTAGGAAAATTTTATTATGAGAATTAGATATAATAGTCACAGGGGTAAGACTTGGATTTGGATTCCCTGACTGTGGCCTAGTGATGAGCCCTGCTTTTCTTTTTCCTGCCCTGCTGTGACAGAGGTAATGAGCCTGACTAAGACATGATCACTGCATGAAAGGATTTCCTGCGTCAAATTAATACTATTCTTGATGCCCCCTCTCCCCCCCCAACATACCTTTACAACAATACAGTGTTCTGGTAGAAGCCATTGAAACCTTTGGGTTTTGTTTCCCATCTAGGGCAAGGAGTTCTGCAGTCACTCCTAAGACCTCTGCTTAGATCCCGTTACTCAGTTGTGGATAGGAGAGGGGTGTCCAGGCCTGTGCGAGCCAGGCCATGGAGATCTGGGGGCAACTCCTGGTGTCCCCTACTCTCCAGAAGTCTTCAGGTGCAAAAGAGGAGCTGGTGTGTGGGAGAGGAGAGTTCTGAGTTTCTTACTGTGTATACAACAGGCTCAGAAAGGAAAATTGCTTCTGTGCTTCTCAAATGAGGGAAAGGAAGATTTGAGGAAAGAGTGTGGGTGGAGAATGGGCTGTCCTGGGCCTGTGCTTTAGCTGAGAGGGAACTGTAGCTTTGTGCCTCTTCCTAAGAGTGGAGATGGCATGGCAGCTGACTCCCCTGGCCTTTTCTCTTCTGCCCCAAAAGGTCAGAGCTGATTAGGGAAAGTACTTAAAATGGAAGAGAAGTTCCCCTAACTGTAAGATGCATGTCTAGAAATGGAAAATAGTCAATGGTCGACTCAGGAGTGATGCTCTCCCCAGAGCTCACCAGCACCAGCCCTGAGCTGGCCCAGTCAGCACCTCCAGGAACTGTCAGATGCTTGGTGGAGAAACAGATGCCATGTCACACAAAGGAGTGACTGTCTTGGGGGTAGGCTGATGCCCATCCCCTTTGGTGAGGCTACTGCTCTAGAACTCGGGTGTCATGGTGGGGAAAGTTGCCCTGACAGGGCTTGTTCTGTGGTGTCAGCATTGAGGCAGGCAGATGCCATGTGTGGAGAGGGATGGTTCGATGACCTTCTGCAGAAGTCAGATCCCAACAACACACTTCCAGCAGCAGCCCCTCTCCCAACTCACTGGCAAATGAGCCTTGGTCACAGCACATGCTGAACTGGAGCCTGCTCTAGTCTGTGCAAGGATGGGGCTCCAAACCCACACCCCTGCTTCTGCCCAGCCTCCACTCTTCTCCTTCCTTTTTTGCCTCCCTTACTTTCTCTTCTTGTCTCCTTCCACCATCCTGATCCTATTCCCTCCCCTCCCCTCCTCCATTTAAATTTCTTTTCCTGCTCTTCTGAAATGATTCTTTTTCTCTTTCTGGGCTTTAAGTGCATGGGGAGCTATTCTGTGTGCACACATCAATAGTAAGGAGGTCTGGGGCCTATAGGCAGCTCTGTCACCTGGCCAGTTATATCACCTTGGACAAGCTACTTGGCCTCCAGTCTGCCACATCACTGACACATTTAATTAAACTTTTGAATAAGTAATAAAATAAGGCCTAAAGTTTAAATTTTTTATAGTAAAAGTTCTGCCTCTCATCTCCAGTCCTGCTGTTCTCTTCTCCAGAGGTACAGAGTCATAGTCCTGCTTCCTAGAAAGATAAAGACACACACACATACATATATGTACATTTTTGACCTTTTCCTCCAATATCACACAAATTATAACACACCATGCACACTGGTGAGTGCCCTGCATTTTTCACTTAACATATCTCAGGGACCATTCCTTATGTGCACATTGAAAACTATCTCATTCTTCCTTATATGTGCTTAGTGTCCCATTGGAAGCCAGTCCTTTAGTCCTGTACTGAGGCTGTTTTTAATCTTTTGCTTTGCTGCAGTACTGCAATGAGTAACCTTGCTTACATATCATTTTGCTTGAGTAGTATAAAGTCCATAAAGTAGAATTTTCAGGTCAGACCGAATGGACAGACAGCATAGACTAGCACATATGAGTTTAATAGATGACCTCAGAGACAGCACTTGACATTTATGCACCTCATTTCCTTATTTATAAAACAGAAGGCCTGCCCTGGGTGACCTGCAGGTCTTTTCTGCCTTGGGAGTCCCTGGGATTCAGGACCTCCCACCTATGAGGACTTTGGCAGAGAATAATGTTCTGGCACTTGTGATCTGCCCACAGACAGAGTGTCCCTGGGTCTAGTCCACCACAGCCAGCTGGGAGCCAAAATTCATCCTGTGCACAGTCAACAGAACAACCAAGTCCAAGGGCCAGGCATGACCTCATTTGTCCTCAAGTGGCATCTCAATGTTGTTTTGACCTCTTTAAAGGTAGCTGCTTTTGCAGGCACTGTAGAAATCAGAGGCAGCATGGAGGCATTTTGCCTCAATTTACAGAACTGAGGAATGTAAGGAAAGAAGCAAATTGTGCAAATAAAGAGAGAGGGTAGTGGCAGTGGCTCAATGGTAACACAGATTTATTAGGAGAAATCTGCAGAAGGAGGCCCAGTGGAGTCTGGGACCTGTCTTCCACTTACAGACTGGAATAGATACAGAGGACTAAGGGAAGAGAAGATTAGGGCATTGCTAGGGAGTTGTCAGGGAAGGTCCTTTCTTGTGATGGAGGGTTTAGGGTTTCTTTGCATGATGGTGGAGTATTGTAGGTGGGTCTGGGGTTTAGGGATAGGTGGGTCTTGTTCTAAGATGGAGGATAAGGTTCAAAATGGCATTGCTTAGGTCAAGTTTACTTAACATTCCTGTATTTTTCTTTTCATTTGATAGGAAAAGAGGTGAAAGGGAGAAGAGGTGATGATGTCTCTTAATTACTTACTGCTGAGAGGGAGCTCAGTTGAGGACTTCTGTAGGTATTAGTATTGAGAAATTCTAATAGAGCTCAGCAGGAGGATGTTCTGAACCCTCTGATCAGTAGTAGTGTTGATGGTCCTCTGTGAAAAGGCAAAGAGCCGAAACAGAAAGGGCCCAGCAGCTGTGGAGAGATAGGCACACTAACACACTGTTGGTGGAGCTGCAGACTGGTACAACGGCTCTGGAAAGCAGTGTGGAGAATCCTCAAAAAACTAGGGATGAGTCAACCATATGACCCTGCTATTCCACTCCTGGGTATCTTTCCAGGGGACTTAGAATCAGCACATTATAGTGACACAGCAATATCTATGTTCATAGCAGCACAATTTACTATTGCTAGGCTATGGAAACAACCCAGATGTCCCTCACTGGAAGAATGGATCCAAAAACTGTGGTACATTTATACCATGGAATATTACACAGCA
>PVKS010030940.1:0-23897 GCA_004027875.1 Aplodontia rufa
TGTGTGTGTGTGAATATACTCACACGTACACATGTATATGGGAATGCAGTGTGTGTGTGTGAATATACTCACACGTACACATGTATATGGGAATGCAGTGTGTGTGTGTGTGAGTGTGTGTGTGTGAGTATACTCACACGTACACATGTATATGGGAATGCAGACCCTGTTTTCTTCTGAACTGAGTTCATGTGCATGTATCTATATATCTAGATACACACATGCATAGTTTTATGGTGGTACTGGGGATTGAATCTAGGGCCTGTACCTGCTAGGCAAGAACTCCACCACTGAGCCACAACCCTGGCTCTCACAAGCAGCATACATATAAAGAAAATTACATGGGGGCATGTCATAGTTCAAACTACTGAATATTGAAGTCAAAGAAAAAGGGAACAATGATCAGAATCGTGGCTGACTTACAATCGGAAACCCTGTAGCCCACTGGACAGTGGAATAATGCCTTCAAAGTGCTGACAGAAGAAAAAGGTCGGCCCTGAATTCAGCGTGTAGTGAAAAAAAATCATCAAATCTGAAAAAATAAAGACGTTTTAAGATAAAAACTGAGAGAATTGTCATCAGCACTCATGCATTTCACAACATCTTGTTTCTTTATTTTAAAGAGAGAGGGACAGTGAAAGAGAATCCGTTTTATTTAGTTTTTCACGTGGCTGTCATTGCTCTGACACTTGGTTGTGTGTGTGATGCTGGGGTTTGAACCTGAATCCTTGTGCATGCCAGGCAAGTGCTGTAACTGCAGAGCCACTGCTCTAGCCCATTTTACAACATCTTTATACTGAAGAGAAAAATACCAGGCCGAAATTTGGATCCTCAGGAAGGAATAAAAAGCACTGGTGATATTAAATGTGTGGGCAATTAAAAGTTTGTTGATAAAGACAATATCAACATTAGATTTATAGCACACATGTACACAATTATATATGATGAACATTACAATAACAGGACAAAGGTGAGAATGAAGTATAAGTAGAATCATTAAGGTTTTGAAATGTATTATTAATACATAAAATAATACATATACTATGATACATAGCCTGTTAAGATTCTTTAAAAAAAAAAAAAAAGAGGGAGAGAGCAAGACAGAATTAATTTTACTTATTTTTTTCATCTGGCCTTTGTTTCTCTGACACTTATTTGTGCATATGGTGCTGGAGTTTGAACCTGGGTTCTTGCACATGCCAGGAGAATGCTCCAACCACTGAGCCACCATTCCAGCCCCTTAAGATTCTTAATATTGTCAGTATCTATGTATGCATGAATATGTAACAATTCCCTCAAATATATAAGACTATGTTGAACTAATAAAAAAATTCTTAATATGTAACATGGTGTAATTTATTTATTTATTTATTTTTTTACCATAGATTGAACCCAGGGGCACCTAAACACTGAGCTACATCCCTAGACCTTTTTCTTTATTTATTAATTTTTGAGACAGGGTCTCACTAAGTTGCTTAGGACCTCACCAAGTTGCTGAGGCTAGCATTGAACTTACAATCTTCCATCTCAACTTCCTGAGTCACTGGGATTACAGGTATGTGTCACCAAGCCTGGTACTATCATGGTGTAATATTAATCTGGAGTGGACTCTGATAATTTAAGGATACATATTACAGTCTCTACAGGAACCACTTTAAAAAAAAATACAAAGGATTCTGTTTAAGTACTCAATAGAGGATATGGAATAGACTGCCAATCATTCCTGGTTATTCTTACTTATGCAGTCTCCCAGATAAACATGAAGACTATTTGAGAAAATTTTAAATATTTGAGATTTTTATTGGAATTATGTTAAAATTACAAATTAATTTGAAAAATCCTTTCCATTTATTTTGATCTCCATTTATTTTTTCCCAACATTTCTTTATGTAGGACTAACATTCTTTAAAATTACCATGGTAATTTTGTATTTCTTATTGCTGTTTTGAAGAAATTTCCATTTTAATTAATTATTGCTGGAACATGGATGCTACTGAGTTTAAAAAATATATTTTGCATATCTGACCATCTCACTGAACTTTCTTAAATTGATTGTTTTTTAGATTATATGATTATATTATTTACAATAAGTGATTATTTTGTGAAATTCTTTCCAGTTCATAGGCATTTTAATTTTATTTCCTGCCTTGTTACATGGGCTGAAACTTTAAGAGTAATGTTAAATGTCAATGCTGGTGATAGATATAGTTTTTTGATAAATAACAATTTTTTAATAGGGGAAAAAGTAATTGTCACAATACTACAAATACATCTTACTTTTATTAAAACTTTGTGATTCATTAAGCACTAGTAAGTTTTAGTCACTTTTATTCACACAGTGAACGGGTATTCAGTGAATGCCCACTACAAATTAATCAGTATTTTAGGGGTTGGAGATAGAGTGATGATTCAGATAGACAGTAGATGTTCAACAAGATTAAAATCTGTAGAAATACAAAACATATAAAACAGAAGAAAGGGGCTGGAGCAGTGGCTTGGCCGTTAACGGTGCTTGTGCAAGTACGCGGGTTCAAACCCCAGCACCATGTATACAACGAAGTGTTGAAGCAACAAAAGCCACATGAAAAACTAAATAAAATTGATATTCATTCTCTCTCTCTCTCTCTCTGTCCCTCTCTCTAAAAAAAATAAAATAAAAAGAAAGGGGCTGGAGTGGTGTCTCGGCAGTTGCAGCGCTTGCCTGGCATGCACAGGGACCCGAGTTTGAACCCCAACAGCACATACACAACAAAGTGTCAGAGCAACAAAGCCACATGAAAAACTAAATAAAATTGATTCTCTCTCTCTCACTGTCCCTCTCTCTCTTAAAAAAAAAAAAAAAAGATTACAAAGCAGCCTATATTGACAACCAAAGGATCTGTAGTTAGTAATTGCTATAGACAGTGCTTCCTCCTGGCCTGCTTCCTCCTGGGCGGTAAGAGAAAGCTCTGGTAGTGGAAGAGGTGTCCCAGAGCAGCTGACAAGCTCCATGTGGGGCTGGAAGAAAGCTGCTCGGATAGGTGAAGCATCAGGAGCATCAGACTGACATCTGGCTCCAGAATATAAGATAGGGGGGCTGAGGAATAAATTAGTTTTTCTTAGTATAGACTGAATATATGGTAACAGTTTTACTTTATTTTATTTTTAAGAGAGAGGGACAGAGAGAGAGACCAAGAGAGAATCAGTTTTATTTCGTTTTTCATCTCTTCTTTGTTGCTCCAACACTTACTTGTGTACGTGATGCTGGGGTTCAAACCTGTATCCTCGCGCATGCCAGTCAAGCGCTGTAACTGCTGAGCCACCGCTCCAGCCCCATGGTAACAGTTTTTAGTCCTTATCTCTGAGGATCCTTGGGCATTCTGAAGAGTTGTTTCAGGGATAAAGAGGGGATCAAAAGGGTGGGACTGCAGGTTTTCTCCATACCCTCACTTGCCCTTCCAAAATCTGAGCAGCATTGCTTTATCTGTATGTATTTGGGTTTCCATTTATTTATTCTTTCTGCGCATTTTTTAGTGAGCACACCTAGTTGCCAATAGAACCAAGATGTTCCAGGTATAGGGAACAGAATAAAGTAGCTCAAAATCCCTGCTTCTATTGAATTTTATATCCAGTTGCAGGGAGGAAGTGAGATAGCAATAAATAGAATAAAATGTAAACATAATGTAAGTAGAGTAAAAGCAATAAGGTATTCTTGGGAGGTGGCAATTCTGAATGGAATGAGCTGGAAAGGCCCTCTAAGGTGACATTTTGAGCAAAAGTTTGAAGAAAATGAGGAAGCAAGCCATGTAGATTTCTGGAGAAGGCATTCTAGGAAAAGGGAACAACTTCTGCCTGAAGAAGACCTGTCTGGCAGATTCCAGGAGGCCAGAGTGTGCAGGGTGGAGCAGCAATGAGGGGTTGTGGCAGCACTGACACTTGACTTTGGGTTTACTTTGAACACTGGGAGATCATCAGAGTTTTAAGCAGAGGAGTAATTTAATCTGATCTAAGCTTTAATGGGATCACTGGACCTAGATAGTAGAGCTGGTACAGTGGTGCATGTGCCTGTACTCCCCGCAGCTGAGGCAGGAGGATCACAAGATCAAGGCCAGCTTCAGCAACTCAGCAAGGCCCTAAGCAACTTAGTGAGACTCTGTTTCAAAATAAAAAGGGCTGGGGATGTGGCTCAGTGGTAAGTGTCCCTCAGTTCAATCTCTAGTACCAAATAAAGGTCAGGGGGGAGAACTGAAAGTAAGACTGGACAAATCTATCATATAGGGTAGTTTTAAATACCTTTCTCAATAATTGGTAATACAGACAGAAAATACTCCAAATTCTAGCAACAACATTAACTAACTTTATAGAACACAGAACACTGTACCTAATGAAAACAGCAAAGATACTGCCAAAAGGTGTTCAGCCTCATCAGAGATGCAGATTAAAATCAGAAGTAGATGTCACTTCATACCCACCAGAATGGCTAGGGCTGAGAAGGCAGAACTCCTGGATGGCAGAACCGGAAATCTCCTATGGAGGGGGTGTGATTGGTACAACCGCTTTGGAAACCGCTTTGGAGAGCGTCTGTGGAGGTTCCTGTGCATGCATTGCAATGCAGCAGTCCCCTCCAGGATAAATGTGTGGGAACGTTGGCTGTGCCGCTGTTATGAATCGTCCAGAAGTAGAAACCAAGTAGATAAATTGTGGCTCCTTCTTAGACTGTGCAAGAGCACCACACAGCAGTTAAAAGGAGTGAGTTGTGGCTCCTGCAACAGCACTGATGACAGTCGCAGTGTGGAGCAAAAGGAGCCTGCGTAGAATGCTTTCCACATTCCTCCATTTCTGTAGTGCTCAAGCCTGCACACTCAGTCTGTGGTATTAGAAGTGAGGTGGTGCATACCTTGATCCCAGGCAAGAGGATCCTAACTTCTAGTTCATTCTGGGCAAAAAGTAAAAAGGGCAGGAGATGTATCTTAGTGTTAGAGCACTACTGGGTTCGATTCCTAGTACTGAAAAACCTTAAAAAAGAAAAAAAGAGTGAGGTGGTGACGGGGAAGTGACATTTGGTTCCTTTTGGCAGTTGTGTGTTAGTCAGCTTTTGAGTTGCTGTGATGAAAATAACTGATGAGCTGGGCTCTGTGGCACACACCTGTAATCCCAGCGACTCCAAGGACTGAGGGCTGAGGTAGGAGGACCAAAAGTTCAAGGCCAGCCTCAGCAACTTAGGCCCTGCCTCAAAATAAAAAAATGACAAAGACTGGGGACGTGGCTCAGTGGTAAAGTGCCTCTGGTTCAATCCCCAGTACCAAAAAACTAGATAAAACAAAAGAAAAACCCCCTACAAGAACAACTGAGAGGAGGAAAAGTTTATTTGGGTCTTAGTGCATAGATGGCTGACTCCACAACTCTGGCTCAAGGTGGGGCACATCTTGGCGGAAGCTGCTCAGCCACGTTGGAGTCAGGAAGCAGAGAGAGGGGAAGGGGCGGGTGGAGAAGACACGCTCTCCCGGCCTGAGTCACAGTCCTCCAGCCACGCCCTATCTGCCTGTAGTTACCCCCCAGTCCCTTCGGTCTGCATGGGCTGACCAGGCTACAGCTCTCACCATCCAGTCATTTCACCTCTGAATATTTCTGCAGAAGCACAGGAGCTTTTGGGGGACATCTCATATAGAAACTATACCAAGATGTTACTCTGTTGACCTGCGCGGTTACGTGGGTGTTTTCACATAGTGAAAACTCATTAAGCAGTACGCTTAAAATTTGCACACTTTATGTATATTGAATGCCCATAACATTTTACTTAAAAGTACGACGAGTTTTTTTTTTTTTTTTTAACTTTTCAGAATGGCAAGGGTAGAAAGTTTGATAGCCACATGTAGGCAAGATGATGGGAAACAGCCGTGTATCCACTGGGGACCATGAGTGGAAACAGTCTCTAAGGAGGGCATTTTGTCAGCATATCAAAATTGAAGCTGCTCCTATCTGAGTCTGTTCCTGGAGATATATTTGCACATATACAAATTGCGTACAAGGTCTTTTATTGTAGTTTTGTTTGTAGGAGTTAATGTTTAATAGGAGATAAATAAATTGTAGTATATCAATATAAAGCAGTATTGCCCTTAAATAGAGCAAGAGAGCTCTAAATATACTAATATGGAATGTTTTCCAAGATACATTAATTAAAAATAGCAAGGTATAGATCAGCGTATACATGTTATTTGTGTAAAAAAGTGTATACATATATACACATGTACACATACATGTGCTCTACCTAGAAAACTGAGCAGAGGTTGCCTCTGGAGGATGTAACTGGGTGACCAGGTGGCAGCAGTGGGAGGGATACCTGCATTTCACTATCTTTAGAATTTGTACTGATAGTGAAATCCACATTTCACTACCTTTCGTATCTTTAGAATTTGTATTATAGGAATATATGTTCCATAATAATTTATAAAATAGTGGTAAAAATAAAAATCCCTGCGAAAGGACTTACGCAGGAGAGTGGAGTACTTCACATTTTCCTGCACGTGGAAGCAGATCTTTGACTAACAGCAGGCAGCGTGAGAAGTTTGGGGGAAGAAGACTGACAAGGCACACGGACTGCAAGGCAAGTGGGGCTGGGGCAGTGAGGGACAGCAGATTCAAGCCTTGTGCCCCACACGCGGTGGAAGGCTCGGGGGGCACCTGTGGGCTGCTTCTGCTGCTTATTAGGTACCCCAGCCCTCTCTCTTTCAACATGTACAAGTTGACTTCAGATGAAGTTAAAAATGGTGCAACTCTATTGTTTCCAGTTTTCTTTTTTAAAGAGTAATTGAGGGGCTGGAGCGGTAGCTCAGCAGTTAAGGCACTTGCCTGGCAAGTGCGAGGACGGGAGCTCAAACCCCAGCACCACGTGTGCAACGAAGTGTCTGAGGAATGAAAGTCACATGAAAACTCTCTCTGTCCCCTCTTTCTTTAAAAAAAAAAAAAAAAAAGTAATTGAGATCATGCTATGAATGTAACACCCGCTTTGTATCAAAAACATGTTCCCAGATCATTGGAAATTGTTCATATGAATGTGAACATTTAAATAATACTACATTATTGAAATGTATCACAATTTGCTTAATCATTCCACTTTGGGCATTTTTGTTGTTTAATTTTTTTGCTATTTAAAATATGACAGTGAGCCATCCTTGTCCATAAGTCTTAACACTACACTGTTTTATTATTTCCTAAAAGTAAATTGTTGAGTCAAAGGGTGTAAACATCTTTTAAACTCTTGAGCTGGAGTACCTAATTACCTTCTAGAAGTTTCTCAGTTTGCTCTTGTATTGCGTCTTCACCAGCACTGGGCATTGTCGCATAAAAACGGTTTTAATTGGAAATATTTCCCATCTTAGTAATTTTACCAGTGTATCTAAATGCTGTGTGGAAGCAGGGACATCAGTGTCCCTTCAGCCTGAACAAGAGATGGAACATTTTCCCCTTGCGTTGTACAGAGTGGTGAGGAGCTGGGCTTGTTCTGTCAGGAGTGGGAGCTAGGGGAGCTGGCTAAAGCCTGTGAGCCTTGGCTCCCCCGCTGTAAATGGAGGGAGTAGGGTACCCACCTCATGGGGACCCTGCTGCCCCCTGAGTGCCATGTAAGAAGCTCCTAAAGCACCCTCTGGCACTTGATTTAATACATTTCGGGGTGGAGAAAGGTGATAGGCATGATTTTTTTTTCCTGAACGCTTTTCTTTATTTTCTGTTTCCTGCAGTTGACATGTATTATTTTTATTCCATGCAGATAAATCTGTCTTTAGAAATAGATATGTTTTGATTTTTTTTTTCCAGTGCTGGAGATTAAACCTAGAGCCTGGCACATGCTAGGCAATCATTCTATCACTCAGCTACTTCCCCAACTTTATTTTGTTGTTTAGAGACAGGGGCTCCAGCTGTATTTTAGATAATGTCTTTGTGTATCATATATAGATAAAGTACTCATCCAACATAGAACTGAGGGAGAAGGGGCCTAAGGAAGGCTGATTTCATAGGCAGGGAAGATGCAGTCTTGGCTCTCAGCTTGAGTAACACGGTAAGCACTCACACATTGATGGATTTGATCGCTAGGTATTTATGTTAGAATATCGACAGTAGTAGCCAACACTTAATGCTTCTGAACTTCACAGATAGGTGGTGGCAAAATAATATATGTATTGACCTATTAAGACATAGCAGGTTCTACTGTGTTGAGATCAGGTTAATGCGAGGACTTTTTAGAAACCTGGTAGTTGCATGGCAGTTCAAAACTTCAGCACAATAAACCTTCTGACCACAGGTTTAAGATCCAAGAGAAAGAAAACCCTGAAGGAACATTTGTAGCACTCTGCTGAGCGGCTGCACTGGTGTTGTGGTGAGGTGCTTCTGAGGAACCGAAACCTCCACCTTGATTTGTGTCCCACTGTGGAGTTGTGTCCCAGATGAGGCTGCCTCAAGGAACATATGAAACAGCGTATGGCCATCCCTCCCGCCCCAAAGCAAATGTTTGTTTTGTTGCAGAGATGGAAACATTTCATTGGTGAAGCAAATATTTAGAGCTGGAAGAAACATTTGGGCAGCCAGGATGTGTCAAAATAGACCAGATGTCTGCCTTTTGAGAACACACTGGGAAAAAAGCCGCCTTGTACTTGACTGCTGTGCTTGCAGCCGCAACGGGTTAAGCAAGGAACTGGAAATGTGGGTGTCGTTCCGGTCCCAGCTCTTGGATGCTGCTTCGTGTCTTTTCTGCCTTGGTTTCTCTCCTAGAAAATGGGGACAACCGTTTTAAATGATTTTGTTCAGGCTTAAGGTTTTTGTGGGTCCCCCACAAAATGTTTTCTTTGTTCTTAACAGTAAATTTATTTACTCCTTTTGAATCAAACTTATTCACAGGGAACAAAATTTACAAGGCATATACAGTAAAAATTCTGCCTTCAGTCTGACCCTAGCTACTCATCATGTAACCATGGTTACCATTTCTTATCTGTTCTCCTTTTACTTCATGCATGTATACAATTAAATATGTGTTTGTAATATAAACATATATTCTTTTTAAAAAAATTGCACATTTTATTTATTTAAATTTATTTTCAGCTGATATATAAAAATTGAACAGTTTTTTATAAAAAATGTTTTTTAAAGAGAGTGATAGAGAGAGAGAGAGAAAATCAATTTTAAGTAGTTTTTCATGTGGCCTTCGTTGCTCTGAGACTCTGTTGTGTTGTACATGGTGCTGGAGTTTGAACTCATATCCTTGCGCATGCCAGGAAATACTGTACCCGCCAAGCCACTGCTCCAACCCCTGAACAGTTTTTTTTAAGTACGTATTTATAAGATATCATGTGATGTTTTGACACGTGTGTATAATATCTTGTCCAAATCAGGGTGATCTATCCATCTCTTTACACACTTTTCATTTCTTTATAGTGAAAGCATTCAGAGTCCTTCCAGCGTTGGAATATAGCGTGCATGATTGTCTTGTGTGGTCATGGTACTGTGCCGTAGCACACCAGAACTTCTAGCCCTGCTGAACTCTAACTTAGCATTCGTAATCAACCTGAAGGTCCCGTGTCCGCATCACCTCGTTTCCCGATGCTTTGTCTGTTTTAGTTTTTCTTCCCTTTGGGAGGTTCTTTCTAAGACTTTGCTTATTGGCAGTGTGCTGCTCCGTCAGGTGGCAGAAGGCACAGCTTGCCAGGCTGCCTGTGCTCTCCCTGGTGCAGTACAGAGCCCTGGATGGAACATCCCATGATTCGGCTTCTGGAGGTGCATGCGTGGGGGTACATCACCTCCTCTCTCGTGTCCAACAAGGGAAAAAAAGAAAAACAGTATTGGATAGACCACACAGACTCCCAGCATTTTTCCCAATTCTGAATTTCTTTGGTTGTCAAAGATAGGTTTTTTTTTTTCCTTTCTAAAATAACCTTCACTTTTTCTTCTGAAACAGGACAAGATTTAAGTGTGGTTAAAATTGTTATCAGTTTGACTTTTCTATACATGCTCAAACATGCGCTTGGCTCACCTGGCATTTGGCGTATGAGTGGTGCTTCTGGGCTTTGCCATCCCCTCTGAGAACGCGGTTGTGTCCAAGGAATTGTTCAGTGTGTGGTAGGCAGGTCCAGCTTCTCAGCCTGTTGCTGAAAACCTGCTGGGTTAGAGTCTGCTGTTCCAGAGGGCAACAATACTTAATGCTCTGGAATTGATGATCAAATATCCAAAGTAACCCCTCTTTGTTTTTATTTCTAATTTAGCAGAGGGATTAAAAGAAAAAGGAAAAACCCTGTAGGCTGTATAGACCTAAAAATAGACATCACGGATGCTGATTGGAACCCCTCCCAGTCTTTTGTATGAGAGATCTCAATCTGGGTTACACAGAGGGGCAGCTCACTTCTGTCTTGTTCACCAGTTATACTACTCCCCAGAGAAGCTCAATAAATTTTATAGGAAAGTTTCCTCCTTATGTGGAAGGAGCTCAGCTCAGTGCCTGGTGTGGCTGATATGATTTAGGGCTCCAGGGGAGTATGTCTGCTTTGTGGAATAACCTGTCAAAAGCAAATGTACAGAAAGTTTGATCTTGGTTCATTTGGCCGTATCATTGGTGCTACTGGGCACTGGGCCCTGTGATCCTTAACCTGTCTGCCCGCCCCCCCCAACTTGCATTTTGTTCCCTGCTCAAATGGTCCTCCTGTGTGCTCCATTAGTGAACTCTGGAGCTTTCCTGCTTATGTTCTAGTTTCACCACTAACCTTCGAAAGCTCTGAATTTGACTGTGCTGGGCTTTTGCATCCCCTCTGCCTTGGAGAGCAGAGACCCTCTTCCTTGCCCCGAGGAAGGCAGATCGGCCTTCTCTTGAGTCTCTTGGGTGCAGCCAGCCTGCCAGGTCCCTCGTTGAAGCTGGCAGTGAAATGCATTGTGCACTGGCTTTTTACTCGGTGATTTATGCTAGGAGACGTGGCTGGGTGGCATCGAGTGTCCTTTTGTCTTTGTGTTTATTTTTCTTCCACATTTAATGTATTTAAAGGATATACCGTCTTTATGGTTCGCTGGGATAAAGGGGATTGGTGCAAGTTTTAATGAGAGCCCTGCTCTCTGTATCAGAATGAGAATTATTTTCCTGGGTAGGGAGCTTTCTTTATTTCTTTCCTTAGGTGGCAGGAGGCACTGTTTTGCTGCTTTTTGAAATAGCATTTCTACCTAATGATTCTTGGAAGGATACTGAGAGGACATTCAGTTTCAGGGCATTATCAGCAACTTTTTCTCCTGTTTGAACTTCTTCATTTAAGGAGAGCGGATAGTCTCCTATCCTGTTCATGAATTTACATATCATTATCCAGATGTGGGAACCCGTCCCCTCTCCATCAAATCAATTTGTGTAAAAACTTTCATTCAGGCTAATGATATTTGGAACTAGTTTTCTCCAAAACTGTTTTTGCTGCTTGAGAATAGTTAATCAGTGGAGAAGAAAGCATTTGGCATATTCGCTTAATATTTTAGCCAAGTGAATTAGACAGGTCGGGGGCAGGGGGAGGGGATAAGAAAGTGGGTGGGGGCAGTCCCATAAACAAGGTGATATATAATATTTTTTTTGTTCTCCTTTTAAATAAATACCGATCAGCTTTATGTTCAGAGACAATAGGAGCCGTTGGCTTAAATTTGCAGTTTACTGTATTTATGGCTGTAATATCAAGGTGCTGCCGTCGTAATTTCATGCCCCAATGAGAAGAGCAAGGTCGAAGCAAATGCTTCCATCGGCATCTGCTCGCACACTAACTCATAAACAAGGCCCGCTGGATCAGGTGGCACGGAATAATACAGGCTAATGAAATACAGCACAGCTTTCCATTACTGTTAGTTTTTACAGTGTCGTCATTACGTGTAATTTATGTTTAAAAAATTCAATTTTATACAAGGCACTGGGAAATAGGGGTCTACAGGTCATCCAACGACTTTTAGAGGCTCAGAGAGTCCTTATTGTACTCTACTGTTCCAACAAAATGTTAATAAAATCAAATAAAAATACTTTTTCCCTTTCCCCTCCCCAAACCTCTTCTGAGAGAGTTGATTTTTCTTTTAATTTGGGGAGTATTTTCAGCTAGCTGTCTTCTCTGCTGCTTCTTCTCCCAGAGAATACCGGAGCAGGTGACTAGTTGTGTTCTGAGAGAGGTGACCCCTGCTCGGCCTCTGTGAGCCCCAGACGCATTGCCCAAGTCCTCGAAATGAAGTGGGAGTGGGAGGATGGTGGCCCGAGTTCCCTGTCCTTTGCTGCCAGCCTTTGCTGTGGCCCGGGGGCCTGTGCCCTTGTCTGTGTCAGTCTCTACAGTTTGATTATGAAGCTCAGCCTGGACTGGACGGTGCTGCCTGGTATTCATTACTTTGCATATTTTCAAACCTTTCCTGATGCTTCTGTCCCAGTTATTGTTTGACCTGAAAGATGCAGAGAACTCTGCTGTCTTCTGTCGTCTGTCTTTTTGTTTCACACCTGCATAAGGCCAGGCCTGTGGCAGAGCCCAGCAGTCATTGAGGATAGTTTGAAGTCACTTGTTCTGAGAAGCCCTTGTGCAGCCTGTCCTACAAAAGGAGACTGCTCTTCCTGGGTGTCTGGTTAGGCCTGAGTTGTGGGAAAGAACTCTGGGGCATCAAGCTCGCCCCTTACGCTGCAGCTCACCAAGTCAGTCAGTTTGGTTTTTGTTTGCATTTTAACAGAAACTTTTGGAAAAAGAAAACAGATTTGTTTATATGGTAGGGGATAAAAATAGGCAGGTGTGGCCACCCTGAGGCATTCAGTTCAGATGGCAGTAAAAGCAGGCTTTATTGATTGATAGGATGTCTCCCTCTTGTTCTGTGCTTTTAAAAGCAGCCCACCCTGGAAAAAGTGTTGGAGAAGAAATCCTTGGCCCAGTGTCTGCACAGGGGCCAGACATCTGGTGAGGGGAACTAAGCTCTGGACAGTTTTGGAAGTAGATCATAGAGAACAGAAGGAGCAAGAAGCTGGCTCTGGCTGGGTGCACAGGCTGCGTGCGTTCGGAGCAAACCGAGTGCAGTGCACTCTCCACGTTGCAGCCCAGGCAGCTGTGGTGCTGCCAGGTGAGGCGGCGCTCTCTGCCTCTCAGGGTCAAGGCCCAGTCCTGCTTTTCCTGCTTGCCTGGACAAGTTCCTATGTTCCTTCCTCCTTCTCTTGACTAAAGCTAGTGAGCTAGTGGAATTACTGAGCAGGACTTTCTTAGTGCTGTTGTCTATCAGAAATGTATTTTAATTCTCATTGACCAAGGTAGGAAGTGGTAGCCTTGAAGATCACTGGGTGGCAGAAGGGATGTTACTGGAAGACCGTCTAAATGCTAAGTGCTGGTGGTGTCAGATAGTGCAAGTTGACGCTCCAACTAAGAGAAGATTTTAGGCTTTATTAAAATGGACTAATTCTTCCAAAGGCAGCAGCTAAAGGAAGTCTTAAGCAGATGCAGAGGGGAGGAGGTTTACATGTCACAGGATGGTGACACCCTTTGCTCCCTTCTCTCTGTTTCTCATCCATTGCTCAGTCCCTCTTCGGTTAGATTATTCCTTGCAGATAGCAATCAACTGGAAGGAAGTGTGTGTGTCTAATTTGCATGAGATTATTTAAAACAAAACGAAAAAAAAAAGGTCTGCATTAGTCAGGGTGATGGTAAACAAAGCAGAGAGCTGCCTTTTATAATATAGCCTGTGCCCAGCTCTCAGAGCCAAATATAATTCACTTATAATTGGCAGTTCCCTTTATTATTCCTTTTAACCTTTTGGATTCTGCAAGGTCTCAATCAAAGATCTTTGCTGTTTATCTCGATGAAGGTAGGTGGGAAAGGTGGGACCAGGGCTTCTGGATGTCCTCTGTATAGGTCCTGTGGCACCACCTCATTCCAAAGACCGTATCATCTACACATCCGATGACTGGGTAGATAGCTAGTAGTGATTTGGGGAGAGGTGGGTGACCACTGTCAGTGTTTGTGAGACCCAGATGAGCCACCTGAGTCTTATAAATAGTCTTAGAGCTGGTCAATCCTACCTACAAAGAGGACTCTCAGGAGGAAGGGAAAGGTGCTGGCCTGCATGGATTTGATTTGGATTAGGATCTTAGGACAAGTCAGGGAGGAAGACTCCACCTTTTGCTTTTTGTTGCCCAGGTGTCATTTGCAGATAGACCACAAGGGTCAAGTTCCTGTGTTGTTTTGGGATGGCCCCCACTACTTACTGGCTCTCGCCTATAGATGGGTTGCCTACGGTGGTGACAGGTGCAGTCCTTCTCTAAACTTCTTTAACAGGTAAGAGACTCAAGACATGAGTTCTGAATCATCATCTGTTATTTTGCAGCTGGTCTGCTGCCAAGTGCTGGGCTGGAGATAGGGAGCCTTGGGTCAGCGTCAGCATTACCATGTTCTATGACAAGAGTGAGGCAGGGTGGTTTTCACCTGGCTTTGGACCTTGGGTTTTTATCTGCTAGAGAGGGCAATGGCTAGAGTAGTGCTCCAGCTCTGAAATTATATTACCCAGTGAGGTTGTTAAAATGCTTATTTTTTTTTTAAGAAGAAAAATGACTCATATATTGTAACAAAATCAGAACCCTGACTCTTGGAGAACCAGGGATATCAGAATTCCAGCTGGTGTAAATTTAGAGCATCAAATGATAAGGTTTCTGAAAAACAAGAGCTTGGAAGGAAGTGCTGATGCCCTTTAAACCTCGGCCTCATTGGTGGACTGGACTGAGATAACACAAGGAACATGCTTTATTAGGAAAATAGGCTTTGTAAAAGCTCCGGGCCAGAGGGCAGAGCAGCGGGCAGGGAGTCCTGTGCCTTTAACCAGGTCCAGCTCCCAGGGCCACGGTGCAGCCTGTAGCTTGCTGTATATTTCCCCAGCGTTAAACATTATCGTACTTGTTTATATTTGAAAGAGCCAAAAGGGAAAATGAGAATGCAACTGAATGCTCCTTTTGGGAAAATTAGCCTCGTTTGCAGCCAGCGGCTGACAAGGCACACCAACCACCAGGTTTTCAGAATTCCGTAGTGTACCAGTGACCAGCAGCCTGTGCTGACGTCGCAGATGCTGCCTGCCTCTCTGGTGGCTGATTATGAACTGGTTAAAACAAGGTCTTCCCTCCCAGCACTCGGAGAGGGGTGCCCTTCCTATTTAGGAAGAGCGATCTGCAGTCGCTGCCCTGGTGAGAGGCCGAGAGGCCGAGCTCTGAGGAAGTGTGTCCTCTGCTTTCGCCTGGTTTGTGTGTCTTCTGTCCTGTCGTTGTTCTGCTTGGGAAGAGAAGTGATGGGAAGCAACCCCTGTACAGCTGGTTGCGGAGGCAGGGAGGAAGAGCACTCCAGCCCTCTGCCGTCAGTGGAAGTCTCACAGCTTTCTCCTCTGCCCCCTTGGTCTGGGGCAAGCATGTGCTATGAGAGGCCACCAGCAGCACTGCAGACTTCCAGCAGGGTGGCCTCTCTACTCCTCGCTGGCCCCACTGTGTGTGGAAAGAGGGGAAGAGTGCTTATCCACTGAACATAGGAAAGAGAAGTGGTCCAGGGCCATTTCAGATCGTGCAGGCACTCCCTCTCTCTGGCTGTGGGAGGCATGAGAAGTTCGAGGGGCGGCTGCAGTCAGCGAACGCCAGCGTGGTGCTGGGCAGAGCTGCACTCTAACGCATTAATGTGCACCGTCTATTAGCCCCGAGGCATGGAGTGTCAGGCACCATGCTTTGAAGATGCTGATCCTCAGAACCACCGTGCACTTGATGCACCCCCAGGGGCAAGTATACCCAGGCTGTGGGCCTCTAATGGAGAGCTCCGGCCAGATGTGGAAAGGCTCGTGGCTCTGGTTTAAAAGCTCCGTGTTGCGGCTTGACTGGATGTTGGGATTCCTGGAACAGCACAGGCCTGCCCAAGTGGTCTTCTGCTGACTAGCAGTGACCTTCTACCTGCTTTTCCCACTCGCCACGGTTACAGCGCTTTTGTATGCTCTGGGACATCCCTTGGGGGCCTCGTGGGAGAGTTTTTCTCATACCTGGGCGCCGCATGTCGTTCCTGTTCTGTGGGTTGGTTGGCGCCCTTATCCTCCACCCTATGGTCAATGTCATGCTTGACTCAGACCCGTTGAAGATACCCCAGCTGTGTCCACTGCAACTCGGGGTCTTCATGGACTGTCACTTGCCTTTCGCCCCTCCGTGGGTGAATCCTCTGCACGTGTCATAGCCACTGCAGATGGCGCCCTGCTACTTCCTGATGTCCCACGTGCAGTGTGATTTAGAGTGTTAGGAGGATTAAAGAAAATGGCAAAAGAAAAGCCAGCCAAGGGCGGTCCACGCAGCCTGTGACAGGCTAGGGCAGTGACCATCTGGAAGTTTGGGCCTGGCCTTGTTTTGATCTGTTTGCTTGTTTTATTTTCTTCTTTACATTCTATATCCCATTCATACTAATCACAGTCAATCCTGATTTTTCTTTTTATTTCTGCATTTGTCATAAAATAAAGCAAATTATTCCCGTCTTCGGAAACGATCTAGACTAATTAGTCGTCTCACCCAATAATTAGTTTTTTGTTTCCCTGTCTGTTTTCATGCATTATTGTTAGTTTTTTCCCCTCTTTTTTTAACACCATTACAGATTAAAATGAGCCACATTTGCAGTTGATGGTATCTGTTTTCGGGGGAAGAATGGAGAATTGCAGTACGGAGCGACTTCAAAAGCAGCAATAAACTCAAGGATAAATTAAGGAAATTGAATGAGCCACATTTGGAAGCAGTGTTGAGGCTAATATTCTGTCGCTTAAAGTTAAATTGCAACCGAGAGAGGTTCTGGAGAATCCGAAATCGGGAGGCAACTTAGTAGTAGGAAGCAAGGCGCTCTGGCCATGGGGGCCTTTTCTCAAGGAAGGTTTGTTGCAGCCAAGGACACTGGCCAAAGGCACTCACTCACCTGCCGCTCTGTGCTCTTCTCCCCAGGGCTGACCGATGAAGAGATTGATCTGGCTTTCCAGCAGTCAGGCACTGCTGCTGATGAGCCCTCATCCTTGGGCCCAGCCTCGCAAGTGATTCCTGTCCAGCCCCCTCACCTTGTTTCACAGCCATACAGTAAGTCACCTGCTCCAGCTCCTGCCTTAACCGTGACTGGGACTCAGGACTCTGGCCAAGGATCAATGCTTTACATTTCTCAGACTCAGCAAACCGAGAGAAGCTGGGTTTCTCCCTGTGTGAGTAGAATGCTCTCGGGTTTCTCCAGAAGAAGGTGACACTCCCTAGTCCTCTTCTCACAGACGTTTAGGAGTGTGGCAAAGGTCGAAGAGGAGGTGAGGGGTCAGAATAAATAAGCTATTATTTCGTGTAGTTTTTAGTGTTCTGACTGCTCCAGGAAGCTGCACTGTTGTCCTTTCTGCTTCCATCTTTCTTGGCTGGCGCTTTTGGCTGATGCTGTTTCCCAGGTCGCACCGTGGACATCCAGGTCACCAGTGTGTTCTTCTGCACTCACTGGAGTAACTGGCCTCCTGTGTTGTTTTCTAAAGTAAACATTCACAGGCTTAGCCCACCGTTCGCTCCAGCCCTCCCTTGTCCGTTCTCTACCAAGTATGTCCATGCTGTGCATTCTGTTAGAGGATTTCAGGTTTAATGGGGAGGCTCTGTCTGAACATTGCTTTTCATTATCACATGACCCACGAGAGCTTTTGTTGTTTTTAAGTGAAAGCTACGATAGTAACAAATGTGACAGCATCACATTTGTGGTAGTAAATGTATTTTTCCAAATATAGTTTTTCTTTAATCACCCACAGAAAAGTCTGAACAGGTTAAAATGGACTCCAAAGCTCTGTAAAGTCACTCAATTTAATGTAACTCAGCATTAGCTCTATTATCTTTTAAAATGCCTTTTTTTATAATTGTCTTCATTTTAATTGTCTATCAGAAGCTCTGCTTTTTCAGAAAATAATGTAAGACAGTGTTATATACAGATTTTTTTTAAGAGAGGGATAGTGAAAGAGAGAAAAAAAGGGAGAATCAACTTTATTAGTTTTTCATGTGGCTTTTGCTGCTCCCGACACTTTGTTGTGTACGTGGTGGTGGGGTTTGAACCCACGTCCTCATGAATGCCAAGCAAGTGCCGTAACCACTGAGCCACTGCTCCAGCCCCAGATATCAGATCTTAAAAGATACACTTTTAAATGACAGTTTGACTTTGGTGCGTGAACACATGGGGTTGGAAGCCACCTTCTTCCTCTCGCTGTGCTGCAGTTTTCACCGGGCTCTGCAGCTGCAGGTGGATGCGGCCAGGTGGGGTCTTCTCTCCTCCAGATTGGCTGAGGGGTGGGCAGTGTGTGAGAGTCCACTGTGTGTTGCAGATCTCCTTTAGATGTCGTCTTCTGCCTTCTGGACAGGCTGATGGGTGAGGCCTGGGCATGTGCTCCCAAGTGTGTCATCA
The DNA here is from genome assembly GCA_004027875.1 of Aplodontia rufa. Classification (NCBI taxonomy): domain Eukaryota; kingdom Metazoa; phylum Chordata; class Mammalia; order Rodentia; family Aplodontiidae; genus Aplodontia; species Aplodontia rufa. The sequence continues at coordinate 18,390 of PVKS010030940.1, forward strand.
TCAGCGCCTTGCTGAGCAGCCCACAGAATCACCAATGGCAACCCCAGGAGCAGAGCTTCCATGCAAGTCTAGGTTTGCGCTTCTACGTCCTTACCTGCCACCCTCAGCCTGGCACTTGTGTCTCTCTTCTGGCCAGCATTCTTTCCGATCATTGTGTTTGCTTTGGGTTCTGAACTTAATGTTACATGTTTCTTTTTAGCCAAAGGCTGAGTCTCCACACTTTCTCCTTAGTTATGTCACTGGGCCGAGCCATTTAATGAGATTTGTTGAGGATAGGCAGTGGCAGCTGGGGTGGAGAATTTTTGAGATGCACATCTGTTCTGTTCCAGCTGTTCCCTCTGACGGCTTAATACCACACAGGTCTCTTGGCTACTTGGAACCTTCTTGCTCAGAACAGATTGTTCTGTTGGTCACAGAGTAGGCCTAAAGTGGCATGTGCTGCCTGCCTTCTGGAGGCACAGAGGGTTGAACTAGTAGAAGAGCGGGGTGGGTAGCAGGCGCTGCTCTCATTCCGGACCACTCTGAGGAAAAGCATTGCATGTTTAGCTGTTCAGGTAAAAGTATGGAGTCTCCTAGCCCTAAAAGTAAAATACATCCTCTTAGAGACAGACTTCTTCCTGCCTTGACACGAGTATGGAAACAGTGGTGTGGCAGTTTTAAATACCTGAACTTCTTAGTTGTCACCATTGAGCTCCGTTCTTCTCCCACTGCTAGCATCGCTCCTCTCAGCTCCGGGGGTGACTCTGCCTCTTCACTCCTGTACTTTTGCCAAGAGGTGTCAAAACTGCTCAGGGGGAAAAAAAAGCTTGATTTTGATTAATATAGAGAAACAAGACTTTGCCTGACTGATAATAAAACTGATAAATGACATTTGAATTACTTGTAGCGGTAATTTATTACATAAAATATCTTTTATTTGACATGCGATTAGTTGCTGGAAGCATCACTCAATCTGACTAGTTTAAACATGCTCTAAAATGAACCCCAGTAAAAACCAGGGCTGTCGACTACTGGCGTAATGAAATATACTAATCCTGGAGTGAGGAAAAAAATCTGACTTTAAATATTTAAATGATTAATTGGGTTTATATATTTTTTTTACCTTTCTAACCCCCTTAATTACAAGCAAACTCAGGGGAGTTTCTGAACTAGGTGTGCAATCTGCATGCTTATCACTGAGGCATTGTCTGCATCCTGGAGGGATTTATGGCCTCTGTTCATGTGTGTTCCTGCCGATTTTATGTCTGGATCCCCGGCAGCCCTTTCCTTCCCATTTCTTGGCCTTTTTTTTTTTTCTTTCTTTCTTTCTTTTTTTTTTTTTTTTTTTTTAAAGAGGGACAGTGAGAGAGAGAGAGAAAGAAATAATTTTATTTAGTTTTTCATGTGGCCTTCGTTGCTCCAAGACTTCGCTTTGTATATGGTGCCAGGATTTGAACTTGCACACTAGCGCATGCCAGGCAAGTGCCGTAACTGCAGAGCCACCGCTCCAGCCCCCATTTCTTGGCTTTTTAAGGACATTCTGTCTCTGAGCCCAGCCTAGGAAATGGGTTTCCCTGGGCCCAGCCCCAAATGCTCATGTGTGAGATCGCGAGCACCCCAGGGTGTCCTGCTGACCCACCTGCTTGGAGGCACAGGTGCTACCGGGCACCTCTTTGGTATCTACTCTTTGGCAAATGTGGTGACCTTGAGATGATAGTAAATGCCAGTGTTGACAAGGAGAGCCACAAAGGTACTGGTTCAGTTCCTTAGTGTTTATTAAGCACTTACTAGGTGATCAGTATCAGGTGAGTGATTCAAAACATGATTTTAAAAAATCTTTAAGCTCTTTGGGAAAGATAACCCCCCCAAGGAAAATAATAATATAAAATGCTATGATTTAATGCCAGAGTCAGTTACACAGACAACAAATTCCACATGATTACAAAAAAGAGAAAAATTAATGTGTGCAGAGTCAGGAGGCTCTGTGAAGGTGATAGGAGGTACCCAGGGGAAGCATGGTGTCACCTGGTTTGAGAACAAACCAGGACTTAACCTGTTAACTCCAAAGTTTTCTATTCTGCAAACATAGCAAATATTAAAATATTATTTCACTGTTACCATATTGGTTGCTCATTTAAATTTGTTTGTTTTTGAGAGAGAGTGTGAGAGAGAGAAAGAACCAATGTTATTTATTTATTTTTTGTTTCCTCAACACTTAGTTGTGTATGTGGTGCTGGGACTTAAACCTGGGTCCTCGTGCATGCCAGGCAAGAGCTCCAACCACTGAGCCACTGCTCCAGCCCCTCAGTTTAAGTTTTTATAGGCGTTCCACATCTGGAATGATTGGGACAAAATGGGTTAAGAGAAAGTTGGATAGAGCTCAGGAAAAATCAGACTGCAGTAGGAGAGGAGATTCGACCTTCTGTGTTCCTTGCTTCGGGTTCTTTCTGTTTGGCTGAGTCGGGAGCCAGTGTGTGTAGGTGCATGCAGGCCTCGCCTGGTTGTGGCACAGTCCTGCTCGCTGCCAGCTGAGTGATTTGTGCGCAGCTGATTTGTCTTCTTTCATCGCAGACAGACAAACGCAAGCAGCTTTGAGATACAAGCGGGAATGGTGTAAATTTTGAAGGGTAATCATTTTTTCTCAGGCTTGAACATTTCTCCCCACTGTCTTTGATAAACAATTGAGGCCCCTTCAAAGACCAACCTATAACTTCGGTTGCCCTTTGTTAAAATAGGATGTAAATGTCAGGAATCATTTGATTAGAAATCCTGAGAGGAAGTTCTTCTCAGTTTGTTCTTTTATAGCCCTGTGTAGTAACAGATACTCACCCCTGATTATCTTATTTCACCGAGCAAGCATTTATTATCGAGTAACTGCTCTGTGCCAGGCACGATGCTGGACTCGGGATGAGAAGATTAGCTTTCCATCATAATCAATTCATAATAGAAAAGACTGCTTTGGGCTGACAGCCTGGGGAGCTCCAGGTCGGAACTGGGCAGAGCATTTGCTTTTGCACCTCTGGTGGGGGTGCCGGGAGCACATCATGGCCAGGGAGCAAAGGAGAGAAAGGGAGGGCTGGGGTCCTGCTGTTCCCTTCAGGGTACACCCAGGTGGCCTAACCACTCCCACAGGCCCTACCTCTTAAAGGTTCCTGCCAGTAGGACCTCCTGAGGGACCAAGCCTCTAAAACATGGGCCTTTGTGGGATATTTAAAATTGACACTACAGAGCTGGGAAGCTGCTGAGTGGTAGAGCCCTTCCTTGTGTGTGAGGTTCTTGTACTGTGGGGGAGACATCCGGACGGTAACAGGGCTCTCGGTTGCTCTGGTGTAGTGGGAGAAGCGTTGAGCACGACCGTGGTGCCTGTGAGACAGCCTGGGGAGGAGATGGTGTGGAAGAGGGGAAGGGGGTAGACGTTGAACTGTCTGGGGATGACGGATTCCTTGTCAGAGTGTGGACAGCAGCACACAGATATGAGGGTATGTGATGACCTTAAGAAGCTCCGGGTGGTTCAAGCTGCTGGGCATAGGGGATGGTCAGAGAGATGGCTGGGGGCAGGCAGTGATGTCACACTGACAGGCAGCCAGAAGCACATGATGTTTGACTTAGGCATTGTCTGATTGTTTTTGAAGCTGTATTTGCGTACTTGACATATTAGACTCCTCCCCCCCTCCTTTTTTTAAATCCACTGGCCTGAGGCTCTGACTTAGCAGGTGTTGCAGAAATGGTGGAAATGTGCTTGAAAATTGAAAGGCTGTCCTGTAAAAGCATGGGCTTGGCCTGTTGCCGGGGCGGCCCATCAGGGAGACCTGTGTGTGCTTCGCTCCTTTAGGCTGTTCTGGGCACGCTGTGGAAGAAGTCAGGACAGGCTGCCTTGCCTGCAGTAGGTTACTGTTAATGTTGAGGGAAGGACAGAGGAGGCTGCCCCATGCCACCTTGTGTGGTGGGAGTGTTAGGTAAACTCTTATTTCAGAATTTAGAATAACACAGGCTCCAAATGGAAGGCTTTCTGGAGGAGGCAGGACTCGCACTGGGTTTAGGCGTCAGTAAGTCAAGACTGGACCTAAGAAAGTAGAAGAAAATTTTCTCTGTTAGAGAAAGGTAGGCCATCCAGACTGCCATGAGCCCTATGGTCTCCAAGGACCCAACTCTGCCTAGTGCTCTGCATCTCCTCCTGGCCCCACCACCTTCCTGGTGCTGGGAATGGAACCCAGGGCTTCACACATGCTAGGCAAGAACTCTGCCACTGAGCTCCACCCGCAGCCCTGTATCCTCAACAGCTGCCTGGCATCTTGTGCTCCACCTGATTGCTCCAGCTCCAACGGTCCCATCTTGTCCATCCAGCAGACACCAGGCAGAGGGAAGGAGAAGGGCAAGCTGCCTTCTAAAGACACCTCCTGGAAATTGCCCACATCACTCCCGCTTTCTCCTGCTGGCCGGAACATAGGCTCATGCAAGGGGGGTTGAGAAACGCAGTCCTGGTTCCGGTGGGGCAAGTGTTCAGTTTTTCATATCCCATAGAAAGCTTGAGTTGAGATAAACCCCAAGTCCAGGATATGATTACCTTCGGACTGGAGGAACCATATGGCTAGCAGCAGCGATGTATAGAAAGTTTTAGCCGATGATTTAGGGAGGTTGCAGATTGCTGATTTTATTATTTTTCGTAACTTACATGAAAGGCATATATTTTTTGTATGACTCATGTATTGTAGGGTGCATTTTTAAAAGGTTTAGAGTGCTCAGGTCTTGCTTCTTGCCTTAGTCTCAGCTGCTAGCTGAGCAGGAGGAGACCTTAAGATCCACACTGCAGGGAATTGTTCTCCATCATTGCTGACAGTTCTGTGAGCTCTTTTATTTTATTTTTTAAAAATTCTGAACAGAGGGCAGGAGTGGTGGCTCAGTGGTTATGGCATTTGCCTTGAATGTGCAAGTACACGAGTTCAAACCTCAGCACCATGTACACAATGATGTCTCAGAGCAATGAAAGCCACATGAAAAACTAAATAAAATTGATTCTTTCTAACTCTCTCTCACTGTCCCTCTCTGTTAAAAAAAAAAAAACAACAACACATGATTTGAATGCCAATGACACTAATTGTTTAAAAAAAAAAAAATTCTGAACAGAGGGGCTGGAGCAGTGGCTCAGGGTTGCAGCATTTCATTTTGCGAGTGCGTGAGTTCAGGTCCCAGCACCACAGACACAGCTAAGTGTTGGAGGGACGAAGGACACGTGAAAAACTCAATAAAATTGATTTTTTTTCTCTTACTGTCCTTTAAAAAAAAATTCTGAACAGATTATTTTTTTAAATAAGACTTTTTTTTAAAATCAGTTTTATTTGTTTTTTTCATCTGGTTTTTGTTTTTACATCACTTGGTTGTATATGTGGTACTGGCATTTGAACCTGGGTCCTCGCCCATGCCAGGCAAGCACTGTGCCACTGAGCCACCTCTCAAGTGACTTTTTATTTGTTAAATCAGTTTTATTGAGGTGTGATTTACATAAAACCTACTTATCTTTTTTTTTTTTTT
>PVKS010030941.1:0-21205 GCA_004027875.1 Aplodontia rufa
TTTTTTTTTAAAGAAAGAGAGGGACTGTGTGTGTGAGAGAGAGAGAAATAAAGAGAGAAACAATTTTAGTTATATTTTCATCTTGTTTTTGTTTCTCTCACTCTTAGTTGTGTATATGGATGCTGAGATTCAAACCTGTGTCCTCTCATACACCAGACAAGTATCTAACCACTGACCTGCCACTCCAGCTGCTGAATCTAATTCTTATACATATTAACTTTCATGTCATATATGCTTCTCCAGTTCTGGTGTATGTATATGTTCATACCTGTTGCTAAGCATGTGTACATTCATTTCATACAGACATATCCAGTCCTTGCAATACATACATGCATCATGCCATATATAATATCTCATTCTTATACAACTACGTGTCCAAGTTATACTCCTGATCTTTATGCACCTCTTCTTTCTTGCCATTTGACATCCATCATATGTGTTTGAAAGACCTTCTTTCAGGCCCTGTCCTCTGAGGACATGCCCTCAGTGTGTGTTGCAGATCCTGTTGAGCAGCCCTGCTGTCCTGTTCGCATCATGTATATCCTGTGGTAGCCAGATGGTGACTCTAGCCAGAACCCTTTCTAAAGGCACAGTGTTCCTTGAAATCATTGTTTGGCACTCTGTAGACCCAAAACCAACTGCTCAAGTCTTGGAACGGTGCTACAAATACTAACTCTTGGAGAAAATTCGCCTCATGTGATTGCTCAAATCCAGACCCCAGACTAAAACCACAAAATATTTCTGTATTGAGGAATGTAGTGGAATTCCACTCTTCATTCCCAGGAGATAGTGCAATTAGGACCCAAAACCCATTTTCTTAAGGGCAAATATTCTGGTCCTGTCCATGAGGATTTCACACAGGCATACATATATGTTCTGTGCACTTCATCTTATGTTTCTGTTAATCTAGAACAAAAGAGTGTTTGTAGCCTGTCCCTCATAATACTTTCTGAACCAACAAAGGAGAGATACTCAAAACAGAGTTAGCAAAAACAAACAAAACCCAAAGAAGGTTGTTATCTAATATAGTCTGAAAGTCCCTTTAGAACTTCAATATTGTTCCTGAAATTTCACCAAGGATTTAATCCCCAACAGCTGCCAGCCTCAACTATCAATGTCTAAATGACTCCTTCAGGAGACTGATTGTCTTCCAACACAACACCACACTTCATTGCTTTCCTGGTTGCTAATGGACATGGATTGATCTTGGATTCTGTGCTGATATGGTAGACTGTCTTTAAACATATTTGCAAACCCGATGAGTAACTTTAATTTTCATTTGCATACTTGGTGTGAAATAGTATGAGTTCAAGGGTTCTCAGATTTTAATAGATGGCCTTTCCTCCTTTAGTTACAGCAGAAAAGATGACCCCTAAGGGGTCCAGAGAGAAGACAGAATTTGAATCAGGGCCAGCAGGGTTCTTTCCATACAAGATGGAAAGAAACTTCACCATGCAACAATCAGACACATAGACAGAGGGATATTTCAAAAGTAAGTACGCATTTAAGGGAGAATGTCAGAAATCCCAAGAGAGAAATGCTTAGAGAATGCTATTTCAATCAGCGTTTCCATTGCTATGACCAAATGACCTGACAAGTACAATATTAGAAGCAAACATTTATATTTGGGGGCTCACAATTTCACAGATCTAAGTTCACAGGTGGCCTGCTCCATTTCTCAGGGCTCAAGGTGAGGGTCAATATCATGGTAGAGGCATGGCTCTAGAGAGCAGAGAGAGAAAGAGAGACTCTAGTAACCACAAAAAATATATATGGCCATTGAGAAAAGAGGTCTATTATCATCTTTTAAATCCAGATAAAGTGTAATGTCATACAACCTAAGGCATTTGTAGAGATGTACTGGGAAGGAGTGGGGAGGGATAAGGATGGGTAAATGGGGAGGCTCTTGGGGGTAAACATAATTTTCAGAATTTATATATATTATATTATTTCATTACAAATTTGGTTGTTCAACAAATGCATTTCTGAATAAAAAATAAAATAAAAAATATATATATTCCCCAGTGGCCCTTCAGCAACGACTCAGCTCCTCCAGAAATACTGTACAAGCATACAATTGTCAATTCATCTCTATTCCGGGAATAACTCACAAATTGGACGCCAGGTCTCATAACCCAATAATTTCAGCTCACCCTTCACATTTTCTTACATGTGACATGTTGCGGACACAATTCATCCAAACCATAAAAGGTATCACTGAAACAATATACACTCAAGGGAGAATGAGGAGCATCTTAAGTGTCAAAATGCATTTGTGGGTTCCTTGATCTTCTTGTAAAGGAAACTTGATGAGGAATTGGCTCAGGAAGGTATGTAGGAATGTTATGGTATCAGTCTGGGGATCTCAAGATGGCCGGTTTCTGCTGGTCTGGTGTCTCCCAGGATCCTCATGTTGACATGGTCATGATATTGACAGGGAAGAGACAGATGTGAGTGATGAGAATATGAACTTAAGAGAATTCTGGAAAGCAGGCCCACTCTGATGACCCCACATTCTTTCTTTTCCAAGAAGCAATTAACCTGAAGCCTTGACTGGCCTAGGTGGAGAGGGTATGTAACACCTCAGATCAAACACCCTGTGATGTGCAGGAAAAATACAGTCCAAAAATACAGATGATAAGACCAAAAGAAAATTGAACAGACATTGATAAAATATAAAATTTTACAGGTATTTTTGAATGTTTATTATTATTATTTACTAGTGCAATATAGCTCTTCATAGTGATGGGATTTGTCAACACATATTTATAGATGTACACAACACAGCAATATATTTTGATCAATATTTCCCCCTAGCACCCTCTCTTTCCTCCCCTCACCTCCCTCATCCCTTTCCCTGGTCTCTTGTCTCTCTATCTGGATCATATATTTCTCCTAATATACACAATATAGTGATATAATTCTTATACCTATGAAGAGTATTTTATACACATGACTATAGTATATATAATGACATATTCATAAATACTTGGAGGGTAGCTTATTTTAGTTCAGTTCCAACATTCCCCTTCTCCCTCCTTCCTCTCACCCCTTGTTCTTTTTAGACCAATTTGACAATAGCATTATACATCTACATGTGTGTAAAAGCATGTGGTATAGCTTATTCTAATGCAGTCCCCAGTATCCCTCAACACCTTCTCTTTTCTCTTTCCTCGCTTTTTTGTTGTTTACTGAATGGCTTCCTCCCCACTTTGGTGAGTTATTGAACTACACATTGATGCTAATCACTACATTATGTTCATATTTGAACATGAGTACATCAAGTCAGACTCCTTGCACTAATTTTCCCTATTCATTTCTAATTTCATGTGATCATCATCTGATAGGATGCAGGGTTTATCTCTTTTTGTGCTAAGATCCACTTTGTGCCCTAGAATGCTATCTATTTTAGAGAATGTACCGTGTGCTGCTGAGAATAAAGTATATTCAGATAGTGGCAAGTGAAATATTTTTAAAAATGTCCATGAGGTCCCAAATATTAAATGTATGGTTTAGTTCTATAGCAACTTTAGTTACATTTTGCTTAGATGATCTATACACAGTGATGAAAGATGTGTATTCAAGTCCCCTAGAATAATTTTATTGTGGCCAATTTTGCTCTTGAATTTCAGAAGGGGTTGTTTCATACATATCAATATTCCATTGTTTGAAGCATATATATTTATGATGGTTATATCGTGTTGATATATATTCTCTTAAGTAACATGGAATGACCTTCTTTGTGTCTTCTGATTCATTTTGGTTTGAAGTCCACCTGATCTGATTCGAGTATTGCAGTACTTCCTGGTTAAAAGAGGTGTTCCAGAACCTACACACCTGAACTCGGATACTAGCAAGGCGTGATGAGGGCCTTTAGAAAATAAAGAAGAGGCCTTAATGGTTGCAGTGCTTGCCTGGCCTGCGTGAGTATACAGGTTCAAGCCCAAGTACCATGTACACAACAATGTCTCAGAGCAAAGAAAGTCACATGAAAACTAAATAAAAGTGATTCTCTCTTTCCTTCTCTCTCTCTCTCTCTCTCACTGTACCTCTCTCTTAAATAAAGAAAGAAAAGAAAGAAAGCACACACACATAGAATAGAAAAAGTTAGTACCACGTGGGACACTGTCCTCTGATGGAGAACTAGTGACCCAGAGATAGCACACACATTTATTTTATAGGATTTTGTCATGAGAAACTTAAGTAAGAGAAAGTTTCTAAAAAGTAGACACAGGTCACAGTGCTAGGAGAATTTTGATAATTACAATTGTTTTTTCTTAGGGCTTTCATTCCTTAACAACCAATGTCTGAGTCCAAAGTCAAGGACTATTTTTTGTCTCTTTTGGTTCTGATCAGAAATGGTCTGCAGGTATACAGTAGATGTTCTGAAAATACGGATTCGGTTGTAAAGACTAAGATATACTTTGCATATCTCTGATTCCAAAGAAGGTTAAGAACCTTTTTGTGTATACTGGTCATTTATATGTTATTTTATAAAAGTGAAGCATCTGTTCAATTAAAAAAAAATGTTTCCAGTCAGAACTGTGCCTTCATCAAAAGTAGGCGCTGGCCAAATGTTTTCTTTCATTTGTGGAAGCTAGAATACAACCAGAAACAGTATAATAGATGGCTAAACTAATAATAACAAAAACAGGGGGAAACTTGACTAGGATACCTGGAGACCTAGGGAGTGGGGAGGGAATAGGAAGATATCAAGGAGACTGGAGGGAGGGAGTTTGGGGGAATCAACTCAGAGGGAAACCTCTGACCTCCATAAGAAATCTATTTAACACAGGGGTTTAACTGGGGAAACATAGAACCACGGGGAACCCAAGGGGGAAACCATGGAATGACATCAGCCTTGGCTAACTACATGAATATATGAGCCTTGGCTAACTATATGAATGTACATTTTTTCTTGATTGTTTGATATTGATTCCCCCTTAATTGTAAATCCATATTCAACAAATAAAAAAATTAGGCACTGGGGCTGGAGCGGTGGCTCAGCGGTTTCGGCGCTTGCCTGGCAAGCATTAGGACCCAGGTTCAAACCCCAGCACCACGTACACAACTGAGTGTTGGAGCAACTAAGGCCATGTTGAAAACTAAATAAAGTTGTTTCTCTCTTTAAAAAAAAAAAATTAGGCACTGTCAATAATCCAGCTATCAGATCTGACTCTCAGCAATCCGATATGAGTATCTCAATATGACCTGGTTTACAAGTGGTATGTGCATGACGTATTTTTCTCCATCCCTTGACCTTCAGCCTATGGATATCTTTGCCTATGAGGTGTGTATCTTTTAGGCAGCATATTATGGGGCCTTGATTTTTAATCCAATCTGCTAACATATGCCTTTTGATTGAGCAGCTTAGACCATTTACATTCAACAATGTTATTGAGAGAGGATTTTTCCCCTGATGTTTTAGTTTATTCTTAGTATTTAAATTGGAGTTGATCCGCTTTTGAATGATTATACCTCTCGTATAATGGCTCCATGTGTTGGGTTTTCATTTTTGCTTCTTCTTTATGATATATTTTGTTGAGTGTGTTTTGTAGGTCAGGCTTTCTACTTATGAATTCTTTTAGTTTTGTTTATCATGGAAGGTTTCTACTTCATCTTCAAGCTTGAAGTTTACTTTTGCTGGGTATCATATATTGATTGGTATATGTTATCCCAAGCCCTTCTTGCCTTTAGTATTGAGAAGTCAGTCATGATCCAAATTGTTTTTCCGCTAAATACGATTTGTATCTTTTCTCTTGCAGTTTTAAAGATTTTTTTTTCCTTGTTCTGTATGTTAGACATTTTCATGATAATATGCCCTGGGTTGAGTCTGCTGTGATTTTGTATATTTGGAGTTCTATATGCCTCCTGAATTTGATTTTCCATTTCATTCTTCAGGTTGGGAAAATTTTCTGAAATTGCTTTTGTTGCTCAGACACTTTATACGTGATGCTCAGGTTCAATCCAAGGTCTTAGCACATCCCAGGCAGGTGCCGTAACTACTGAGCCATTTCTCTAGCCCCTCAAATTTGGTCTCTTGATGTTAAACTAATTTTTGTTGAATATTCTGTTCATGATCTCTTAGCATCTTTTAATCACAGTCTTCCTTATTTTTGAGATTATTTACTTTATCTTTGAGAGTGGAAAATCTGTCTTCCAAGTGGTTTAATCAATTGGTGATGTTTTCCATTGAATTTCTAATTTCGTTCAGTGATTCCTTTATTTTGAGGATTTCCATTTGATTCTTTTTTTGAGGATCTCTATCTGTTTATTGAATTTGTCTTTCACATCTCGTATTTCTTCTCTGTATTCACTCCTTACTTCATGTTTTAGCTTGTAGAATATATTAAGTCTGAGTTTTCTAAATTCCTTCTCTGACATGTCTTCCACTTTACTGTCCTTGGTGTCTGTTCTTGAGGGATTATGGGTAGCTTTGGTTGCTTGGTTCCCTTGTTTTTCATGTTGTTTGCATGTCTACCCATATTTCAGTATAGTTATTTTTTCTTCTTTCAACTAAGGGCTTATTTTGTGAGATTATTTTCCTTATAGATCCTGCGTAGGGTGGATTTCTGGATACTACTATTTTAGTTCAATATGTAACCTCTGTTGACCCCAATATTAGTCCCTTTTTAAGAGAAACTATTGAGAATTATTCACTATAGTTGATTCTAAGTCAACATTCATTCTGTTTAATCCTGTGAGAACCAAAGTTTGTTACAATTGTTCTCTTCAGTTCCTAAAATTCAGTGAGTTACCTGTAATAAATATTCTGGAACATATTAAATGATTAGTAGTTTAATTAGTAAATTATTAACTAAAATGCGTACTAGAGGGCTGGAGTGGAGGCTCAGCGGTTAAGGTGCTTTCCTGGCATGTGGAAAGACACAGGTTCAAACCCCAGCAACACATACACAACAAAGTGTGGAGCAATGAAGGTCCTGTGAAAACTAAGTAAAATTAATTCTCTCTCTCTCACTCGTCCGTCTCTCTTAAAAAAGTAAAATAAAGTGGTTACTAGAATGAGGATGGGAGGAAGATTGGATAAGTAGGAAAGAAAATTGGAGAGTAGTCAAAAAGAGAGGGGTTAAGAGAATGAAAGAGGGAGAGAGCCTTAGATCAGTTAATTTGCACCAATTATAAAAGGAAGAGAGAGAGAGAGAGGGAGGGAGACTCAAATGGTTGAATTTACACCAAGGTAAATGGAGGTAAAGAGGAGCATTAGGTGGGTGTGTTGCACCAATTAAGGTGGGTATCTTCTGCTTTCCTCTTGCAGGTTCCCCATCTCTATATCTGCTTCCCTTTTGGTTGGTCCTCTGATGCTGGTTGCAGTCCCAGGTCTCTGGTGGTGACTTTCTGTTATGTTAGGGGTTGGTAATTTCAGGCGTCCTCTCCTGGCTGGACGAACTGTGAGCCTCCTCTCAGTCCATTCGGTACATATGTGTTAGCAGTGGAGAACTAGTGAGTTTGTTCCGTAGTCAGAGCAAAGTTGGCCACTGTACCCAATGAGTATGTGGAGATTGACACAGCAGAGGGGCAGCCCACATGTCAGTTGATTGGGCCTTTGATTGGCACTTTTAAGGGAACTGAAGAATAACCTCAGCTGACTCCGCTCCTTAACTTTCACAGCAGGGAGGGTGGGAGGCAGCACACACATTAATGGGTTAGCAATCCAACCCATTAATGCTCTCTGTAGAAATTCTGTTCATCTCAGTTCCCATTAGGATGCTCTACTCTGAGAATCAGAACACTTTCCTGGGAACTGAACGTGCACCACAACCAGTCAGCTCTGTCCCTATGTTTGTGGAGCAGAGTGCAAAGCGAGAAGTACACTTCAGCAGTCCACCGCCTGATAGTGGTCTCTGTGGGAATTCTCTCCTGTTCAATTCCCAGTATAGTTTTTTTCTTAGTGCCTTGACAATTTCCTGTGAACTTACTGTCACCCTGGGCCGTTGCTCTGCTTCAGCCACTCAGTCCCTTGTGCTTGCCTACTCTGTTCCTGTGTTTCCAGAGCAGGTTGGGAGCAAAGACCTTCAACAATGCACTGCAGACAGTGGCCCCTGTAGAAATGGAAGATAATTCTCTCCAGCTCAGTACCCAAGTGGGTGCGCTGCAGGAGTATTTCCCCTGACCCAATTTGCAGATGTGTGGGCATGGGGGTATTCTGACTGTCTCTGTGTTAATTCAGTGAGGTGCCTGTCAGGGCTCCATAAAAAGGGCTGCAGGGCCAACCCTGCCCTCACTTCAGGACTTGGCTTCAATCTGGCCATGGAAACAATTTTCCCCCTTCTACCATTATGCTTTAAGATATAAGTGCTTCTCTGCCTGTTTCCTCACCAGTGCAAGCTTTGGTTAGCCCAGTGTACTGCTCCCCACACTACTTCCACTGCACCCAGATCAGAGCTTACGGCTCTATCTGTTTCTTTTCCAAACTGGATGTCCCACCTACAATGTCTTCAATTCTCTCTCTAAGTGAGATAGAGTTTTATTATATATATATATGTACACACACACACACACACATATATTTCCTAACTCTAGACGTTATACTGATATGCTGCTTCTTTTCAGAGTCCTCAGAGACCAGGAAATTGATTCCACTCTGACTTTATCCTCTATACAGGTATTTTACTTCAACAATTTCAACCATAAATATCTGTCCAACACTTGCACAGTTCTTTATGAAGACTTGCATCTAAATGTTTAGTTTTATTTTCCAAGGACAAGACTCAGAATCACAAATACATCAATACTTGAAAATTCGTTAAGAAAGGGACATTATGTGTAATATTGCTCAGTCATAAGTGAGTATGGACTGAGTAGGTTCATAGTCAAATAAAGAGGCTGAATGCAGGAAACCAGGGTAAGAAAACAGACATGTTATGAGGCAAGCTTTACAAAGTTCTCGAGAACAGTATTTCAGTAGGATAAAGATGCTACATATTGTTTCTTGGGACAGTGTGGAAGGAATAATCCTTGAGGAAAGAATCCTTGGAAAGAAGATGGACTTACAGACATTGCTTAGTGGGGAAAATATCTCATTGTTATGTGTTTCATTCAAGATGTGCCAATTATTCATTTTTAATATATGAAAATGTGTTGCATGTCATTTACATCCATCTATAATTTGCTTTCAATGCATTTATCAAAGTCAATTTCACAGAGGTCTTTTCACTCACACATGATTTTTTGCCTTTGTAAATTTTTTGTTTTGGTTTGGTTATGGGTATTTAAACAAACGGTGTATTATCAAGTCTTCTTTGTTATGTTTTATTTTTTGAGGCACATAGTTTGTCATTGATTAATTAACTAGTTATTTTCATTATGACTATGAATGTCTCTAAGTGGATTAAGTTACAGAGACTGGATTTGAACTTGAACTCATCCTGTCTCTGCCTCATAAATCTCCATCATTATTTTTATAATCTGATGCAATATCTTTTCATCTCTTTGCATTTTAATATTTAGTGTTATTCTCAAGCTTAGGCTTGGTACAGATCTGATAGCAAGATTCCTGATATTAGAGTGATTGTTTCACAGGAAAGCCCAGAAGTGAAACTCCAAACCTCAGTGCTTTTGTTCTAACAAAAGAAAATTTGAAGTCAAACACCAAAAATCATGCAAGAGAATTTTGTTATAAGTGAAAAAGAGATGAAATTAACATAAAAGCAAGGTAAGGCTCAAGCAAAGAGCACTCTTGAGAGAAAGTTCCCATCTCTGAGCAAAGAACAACAAAGGAGACAATGCAGTCTCCAAATTTATAACTACTTAATGGTTGAGTTGAAAATTGGGTTCCTCTTCCAGCAGCCTTCACCAATCAGGGGATCAACTCCTCCCTCACGTCAGACTGTGGAGT
Organism: Aplodontia rufa; assembly: GCA_004027875.1. Classification (NCBI taxonomy): domain Eukaryota; kingdom Metazoa; phylum Chordata; class Mammalia; order Rodentia; family Aplodontiidae; genus Aplodontia; species Aplodontia rufa. The sequence continues at coordinate 9,857 of PVKS010030941.1, forward strand.
TTTTGATCTTAGTTGATCCTCTCCAGAACTGTCATGGTTGTCATCCTATTTAGGATGCCTTCATCTAAAATTCAATCCCATATTAATGTGGGCACTGGGGTCAAAAGCAGTCTGAAGCTATCCTAATGTTCTTGCAGTAGGAATTTCTCCATTCGAGCTAGTAGGACATCCCTGGCACCATAGATTCTAGGCTTATCTTAACCTTTGTGGGTCCCATCAAGTGATAGGATACATAGATCCTTTTTTTCTTGAGTGGGGAGGGGGAATCACAAGAGTGACTTGTTTTCATAAATTCACTAACAGGACAGCATTTATTCATATATATTTACTATTCTCCTAAATGTAAACACAGATGCATGAGAGATTCCTTGGTACCTGACATTTGAGGTATAGATGTTGCATTCTAATTTGGTTAAACCATAGTGTACAGTCTTGGATTCAGAAAGTCAATAAGCATATTCTCAAAATATTAAAGAATTAATACATGATTTTGGACTAGACATCTTGTACTTTGTTTTCCATTTCACCAGTCAGGATTGATGAGGAAATAAATATTGCTAACCTTGGAACATGGTGCATGCTTTGTGTTTTGTCTTAAATAAAGGTCAATTATATTGCCTAACTTCAGTTTTTTAAATACTGATCTCATTAATTAGATAATTGAATTTAGTATACAGACTACCCCTGCCAACCAGGAAACATTGAGCTGTCAGAAGGTCACATAATGAAAAACAATTGATTCGTTACAGTTCATGCCAAGCCAACAAAACCATATAAAGAGCATCTTTCCGATTTCTCCAGCACTACCCTATTCTGAGCTCTGCACAACAGAATGGCAAACATAAATAAGATGAAGATTTTGCTGCTGGTTGTTGGATGGGTCTGATTTGTGCTTCATGAACCTATAGAGGTATTAAGCATTGGTTAATTGGGGGTGATCTCTTTGTCTCTGTCTTTATCTCTCTGAATCTCTCTCTCTCGCTCTCTCTTTCACTTTCTCCTCCCTGTATTTCTCCATTTTACATAAATCTGAGATTTTATAAGCATCTTAGTGCATATATGTCTACATTCATAAAATGATCCTTCTATATTTCAACTCTTATCTTTCTGTCAAATTGTTCTCAAAACAGAAAAAGAAAGATAAAGCTCTAAATTCTTACCTGGCAGGTTCCATAATATCTGATGATACACTGTTGGTTTAAATTCTCTCCATTCCATGCTTCCTTTGGAAACCTTAGTCATGTCAGTATGTGATATAGTTCTACTATTTAGTTTTTTCTTCTGACCTAAACTAGGTGCAATGATTAAGATAAATATTATCTACAGAATTTAAAGGGGAGCCACTCATCATTCAAATGTGAATTTTCCAGAAATGGGAGTTCAGGCATACCATTTCCTTAGCCATAGATAATGTGGACAAGACCAGTGAAAACAGATCACTGAGAATGTTATATGTCACCTTAAATATTCTGAGGGTTGTGACAAGATCACCAAGACTCTCTTTACCAAGTAAATGAAATGTGCACCAATTCACAAGAACAAAATTTTTCCTTTGAGTTATGGTCTTATCTCCAATATGTAGTAAGTCTTAATCATGCTCAGGAATTGATCTTTTGAACTTTCTTCGTGGATTTGGGTTTTTGGCTCGTGCATTACCTGGACATCAATAGGAACACCGCAGAGAAACCCTTTACCTGGTATTTCCATAAGGAGTCGGTGGTTGTGCAGCTCCTGTTGAAGTACATGATTTAAAATAGAGTCCGAGAGGCATAAGAAAAAGAGCTTCCTTGGAAGCGCAAGCTTGTGCAAATACCTGCCAGAAACCCAGGATCTGTGTGTGAGTCTTTGCCACTTTATGCCTATTACAAATAGAATGCATCAAATTACTTTTATGGATAACTTTAATGAGAACTTGATATAATCATCTATTCACATGGTCACGATTTTCCATCAGATGTTTTGCAAGACAATATTCAATACTGAACTATATACTTCCAGAAATAAGAAAATATTTGTAAAATGGTTAGTGTCGTGTAGGTATTGTCTGAATCAGGAATAAAAATTTTAAATATGCATACAATATATAACATATATACATAATAAATATGTATATACAGTATGTTTTATTTGAACATATATTTTATATATATATACAAACAATATCTCACCTTTATAGTTGAAATTTACTTCTAGGTACATTAGAATCATTCCATGGTTAATCCTATAACAAAACAGAGATAAACATGCAAGTATCTGATGCTAGGAAGTAAAAATACAAATATGTAGCATAGCTAAGACTTAATAACATTTTAAACCAAGACCTAGGAAATAATGAGAAATTTTATTTAGACAGGCAGAGGTGTGGTAGGGGTCAGGTCATGGTTTTAAAAAGTAACTGCACATGGAAGTTCTAACAGAATAATCTATTAGTATGCCAAAACTAAAAAACAAATCTGAACAAAATATGTACTTATCAGCACAGTAAAATAGTTGATCATGAAGCTGAATGTGACCTGAAGGTAGAAATTTCAACAATGGATCTCACATCTATGTGTGACATATCTATAAATATAAATTGTGTAGGCATAAGATGTTAATAATAAGTTTTTAATAATGTTTTGTATTTAAATTATGTATGCATGCATTTTTTATATTTTTATGTCATGGGATTCTTGCTTTGCCCACCCTACCAGTGACTACATGGCAAAGTCTGCAGACCTTTTTGTCTCAACTCTCAGTGACATCTAAGGGCATCTTGTGCATACAACCCAGAGACTGCTGTACAATACACAAGAGTGTCCTACAAAAACGTGAATTTGACTCCTAAAACTAAAAAATGCCAAGATTGAAAAACCCTGTAATAATAAAAAGTAAATAAAATTTGAAAAACAATCCATAATTATGAGGACATTGAATGTGGGTGAGAAGGCAACCAATGATTATCTTTAGCATCTCAGAAGCATTGCAACTCTTGCATGCTTCCTGCTAAATATAGAAGATCTTGCAGGGATAGAAGAGGTAAATGGAATATTTTTTGGTTTGCTTCCAAGGCCAAATGGGGAGTACCCAAATGTGGAAATTGAAACCATCGATAGCTTTATGTAACCGACTGCATTTGCTCTTTGATGCGTAGCAAATGAGCCAATGCGTGAGATGTGTTTAAATTCATGTCTTGTTGATCGTCCACATATTCGATGTGTGGATATGATCATGATTTCCATTTCCGCTCACTTGCCTTGGAAAATGCTGCTAAAACTTGTAATCATTCAGGTCATTAAACAGAATCAGAATAACACAGATCTCAGCTCTCTGGGTGGGACGTTGATATTAGTTGATGTTAAATCTCTGGCAGGGGGAACTATTTAACCCTACATTAAAATTATAAATTTCCTTCGGTACTGATCTTCTTCTTCTCTGACAACATGAGTAAACTTGCTTTGCACTGAACCAACTATTTAAATATATTAAATATGTGCAATAGATTCACTGGTAAATAATTACTTTTTTAATGAAACTCCACAGGTAAGAATGACAATAGTAACATAACAGGAAAAAAAAATCATACTAACTTAACATAATTTGCAAGTTAGTTTAAATCAACAGGAACAGACTTCTATATATAGATTTGAAATAAATAATTTTGAAACACCAAACCCATAATATTAAATGACCTAAATGCTTAAATATCTCATTTTATGGGAACAAGATGTACAATGTGGTAGTCTTTCACCAGTTTTAATTGAATATTTATGTTAATTAATATTTCCTATTTAATTGAAATGAATGTATAGCAACATTGCACAATAAAATAAACCATATAGCATATATGTATTGACATATATTGATTATTTCCTGATACCTTTCTTAGCATGTCTTTTTTTTTCATTTGTTAAGTTACTGCAATCAAAAGTGATGTTTTGAGAATTTTAATTTCAATGTGATATATCTGCCTACAGAGATGGAACTGCATTAAAATATTGCCTTGATTGAACAAGTGTGTCATGAAAGTTTGGAAGCTGCCTTTTTTGAAGTAATTTGAGAAAATTACAGCTGTCCATCTACCGTCATCTACAAGCTCTGAAGCCAGGTATGTTCACTTCATGAAATGTCATGCATTACCTGGAACTGACTAGGCAGTTCCAGGAATGGAACTCTCTAACTTCTTAAGTTGGAGGTATGGAATGGATTCCTGTCTTGGTAGCTCTTGTACGTGATTCCAACATGCTAGGTGGAATGTTAGTGAAGGATGTTATGGTGGAAGCAAGGGTCCACAATAGGGTGTTACAAACAAGCTATACTGAATGTCTCTTCTTTAAAAAGGTGATTATACTAAATTTTGTAATGTCCAGTGAATTTTACCATCTGGGGCACAGCACAGTGAGATCTTTGATGTTGCTAATTCAGGAGAGAAGTTGGACCGTATACTTCTTTTGTGTATGTTGTGTACACTGGTACAGAACTGTGTTTTCATGTAAGATTCTCATTGAGTCAGGGTAGTGAGAGATTATTTTATAGAAAATGAAGAAACACATCTGTACAGGGCTCTTTCCAGAGGCTTTGCAAACGTTGGGCAGCCTATGCTGGAGATCCAATATGGGAGTTACAAGTGATAAAAAGTGAGTTTATTTAGTTGTGGGGTAGAGTGAGGAAATGAATATAAAAGAGTACTAACACTAATATAAAATATGTAAACATTGTTAGTTTAAGTGTGAATAACCTACGTTTCAGTGGAAAATGTACTGTGATCCTAGATGAGATTTATCCAAGATTTACTTTTTATTATTTGGTACTGTAGATTGATCCCAGGGGAGCTCGACCACTGAGTACCATCCCATCCCTTTTTATTTTTTCTTTTGAGATTGGATTATGGATGTGTGCCACATACTTGCTTGAATTCTACTTCTCAATATGGAACTTAGAAACTCTCCAAATAAGACTTGTCTATTGTCTTGGAAATATTGACTTTCCTGTGAAAATTATCCCTGCAGAACCCATATATGAGCAGAATCTGTCCTGTGAAACGCACAGTGAGTGAGCATCCCCCTATTATCCCAATGAATGGATTTGGACTTTATGTTCAAATGCTCACCAACATTATTTCATTAACATTACCTCAAATATATTTAAATTGCTTTGCTTTCACATCCTCAAAAATGATATTGATATCAGGAATATTTGCAATATCACTCTCTCCAAGACTACAGAATCATCTATTTGAAGATAAAATAGATCCTTTTTCTTTCAAAATTTTGTGTATATATATATAAAATCTATGTGTACATCTATATGCCTTGCCATATATAGATAGATAGATAGATATAGATATAGATATATATAGAGAGATACATAGATATTATGTATATAAAATAGATCATAGATATATAGATATAGACATAGATTTTATATATAGAGAGATTTTATTTTGAGACAGTGTTTCTAAGTTGCTTGGGGCCTCCCTAAGTTGCTAAGGCTGGCCTCAAATTTGAGTTCCTCCTGCCTCAGCATCCTGAGTCCCTGGGCTTACAAGTGTGCACCACCATGCCCTGCTCAACACTCATCATGTTGAAGAGATGTCACATGGCACCAAGAAGCAGGGAGAGCGTTGTTCACCAGGGACAACATATAATTCCAAAAGGAGACCTCAGTGATGACCTACTTTAGCATCAGTACACCTGTATACAGTTACCACCCAGTGATCCATATTAGTAGATTAATCCACCAATATGTTCACACCTCTCATAAACCAATCAGTCTACCTGTACACTTTCTTGCATTGTGTGACAATGATTTTCTGGAGAAAATTTCACACCAAAAACTAAAAACACACTGACCTATGATGTCCCAGCTCATCTGTTCCTCTCTACTCCTGATACATTCAGCTGATATACAATTATTGTTAACAAGAGTGATCTCCTCTAGTATTACAGACCCAGTTTATTAAGATTTGTATTTGAGTAGATATTTCTGTGCATCAAAAATTTGAAAAACTTTTTCATTAGACATATTTGCACTTATACTTGAAATTTATTTAATTGATTAAGAATATAGGAATAGTGGGTAAAATACAAAAGTTGACAGAAATGTCAACAAGAAGAAATTATTTGCAACTTCAGAGGAAGTAAAAAATTACAATTTGAAAAGGGGGATAATTTTATCATTGTAGAGATCATTGTGGAGTCTAAGAAAGAATGATATTGCAAATATTCCTGATCTCATTATCATCAGTGAGGATGTAAAAAAAAAAAATTGAAATACAGCTGAGCTCATGTTAATGACATGGTATTGGTAAGAGTTAGAATGAAAACCAAAATCCATCCATGGGGAGTAGAGCTGAGGAACACTCAAACTCAACTCTTTGCAGAGGATGTTGTGTGTTCATGGGTAGATTCCCCAGGTATAAATTTCACAGGAAAGTCTGCTCTTTCATGACAAATCAAGTGTTACTTAGAGATGTTCTACAGTGCATATTAAGATGTAGAATGCATTAGCAATCCTGTGTTAGGTAGATTGGCACATTCCTGTATTGCTAGATCCTCAGGTGCCTGAGAGGAGGACCTCAAGTTTGAGGCCAGGCACTGTAACTCGGTTGAAGTCTTAATTGTAAAAAAATGATAAATCAGTGGTCAAGCACATCTGGGTTCAATCCCCAGTCCCCAAATAAATAAATGAAAACTCTTCGAAAAATCACATCTAGGATTATATAAATTTTTTCCACTGCAAGATTCTAAGCTCACACTGAAATTCATCAAGGCTGATACTATGTTATAGTTCAGTACTGCACAAAATTCCTTCACTCTGTCTCCCAATTAAAGAACCCCAATTTTTACAATAGAATAATGTTATTTTTCAATATTTTAAATACATATGCTCATCTCAGCACCCTTCAGCTGGGACCATTTTGCTGTTCAATACTTATGGTGAATGTCCCCAAGGGTGGGTGGGGTGCACTAACAGAACAAAATATCAGCAGGTACAAATCTCAAGTGTCTGTTCACCAAGCAATGTCCTTAGTCATCAAGACAGTGGTCTGTAAAAGGGACTAGAATTCTATATACAGATACAAGTATATACTTGTATATAATAGGAGTATACATATATATATATAATATGTATATATACATAAATGTGCATATTATATATATTTATATATGTACTTAATATATATATATACATTTACATATATATATATACATATATATGTGTATATATATATATATACATATATACTTAAAATTTTTCCCATGGACTGGAATGATGGAAATAAATTTGAGTCTCTATCTCTCTTTGCTTCTCCTCTCTCTCTCCTTAAAATTTTTTCTCAAACTTGGACAATATATTTCCAGTATTCAGCTTCTGGAAATACTTTAAGTATGGATAATTTTTTTTTTGTCCACCAAATTTGGGATATTGTCAAGTAGTCATATGCAAATGAATTTTCGGCCACAATTTTTCTCTCGTCTTCTTCTACAATTTCCATTATATGTGCTGTAGTAGCTGTCTTAGGTCATTAGCCTATCAATATAAAACACCATATCCTGGGTGACTTAGACATAGAAACATTTATTGATCAGAGGCCTGGAGGCTAAATCCCAAAGTCCAGGCAAGGAAGGTGCAGTACTTTGTGAAGGGTGCTTCATGAAAGAAACATGGCACCTTCTTGCTGGGTTCTCACTGGTGAAAGGGTCAGGGAGATCTCTCTATATCTGTGCTAAGCATGCTCATCCTATTCAATGGACCTCATGACCTCAACATGTCCCACAGCCTCACCTCCTCAAATCTGGGGATCAGAATGTAACATAAATTTTAAAGATTAATGGCATTACTCAGTTGAATTCAAGAAACAGGAAATAGTTTTAATTGATTCTTTCATTTTATGAGGGCTTATGGTCATTTCTCTGTCTTCAGTCCTCCAAACAATGTGCCTTCACATTTGGGTGCTCCAACGTGAAGATGCTTACTTCAAATATTCCATAAAAAGAACTTGCTCTTCTACATGGTACTTAATTTTTTTCTATAGTGTTTTTTTTTTTTTTTGGTAGGTCCTTAAGCATTGTGTACTCCCAAAAGGGACATTACTTTATTCAAGCAACTTTTGAAGAATGTTTTTTGTCAAAATTAGAAACAACAATCTTTAGAAATTAAGGATGATGAATACAAATTTTTTTTTTAAAGAGAGAAGGACAGTGAGAAAGAGACAGAGAGAATCAATTTTTATTGAGTTTTTCACAAGGCTTTCATTGTTCTGACACTTAGTTGTGTACGTGGGTTGCTGGTGTTTGAACCCATGTACTTGCGCATGCCAGGCAAGCGCCGTAACCACCGAGCCACAGCTCCAGCCCTGACAAATTCTTGATATACCATCTTGACTTGGTTTCCTTACTCTGCCTTGGCCTCATAGCAGATTTCATCTGTCTCTTCCATATTTATGACTAAGAAACATGCTACCGGGAAACATAGACAGTGACCCTTTAAGTTCCAGTAAGAACTCTCTACATTTAGTCATTCATCACTTATATAAACCCCAGACCCAATGACAGTAGCATATTTACACAGTTGAACTGCATAATGATTCAAATATTTTCTGATATGAGGAAAATATAGACTCTTTAAAAAGGATTCTCTCCAAACAGCTCTTCCCTTAATTTATGTCAGGTGGCATATTTGCCTCCAATAATTCTGTCCCATATATTTTTTGATAAATTGTTTGAATATCTAGACAGCTTCACCTCTCCAGTGATCTGTGGTAGAAAATTTTCATCCTGTCATAAAATTCTCTTTTATTCCAATTCTGCTGTTGTGAACAAAAGACCTGACAATGACAATTCTAGGGAAAGGAAACTTTGTTTGGGTATCTTGGTTTCACAGGTCTCTGTCCATGATGGTGGACACCCTAGTTCTGGACCCAAGAAGAGACAGAACATCATGGTGGAAGGACATGGAAAAGGAATCAGCATGGCACCATGAAGTAAAGGGAGCAAGAATTCTGCTCACCAGGGACAAAATATAAACATCAAAGACACAACCCAGTGACCTATGACATCCAACCACATCTACTAACCTATAATGACCACTCACTTCATCCATTCAAGTGGATTAATCAACCAATTCAGCTACTGCTCTCATAATTTAATTTCACCTTTAAACTTTCTTGCATTGTCTCACCCATGACATGACCTTTGGGGGTCACTTTATACCTAAACTATTAAGAAATTTATCTATGGGGCTGGAGCGGTGGCTCAGCAGTTACTGCACTTGCCTGTGTCACGGAAGCTCCTCATTTCTTGTCCACTGATGATACACTCTCTAGTTGGACAGTAATTTTTTACAGGAATGATCTCCTATTGTACTACAGACGATGCTACACGAATAGTTGCATTTGAGTAGATATTTTTGTGATTTGAAAATTTAAGAAACTTCTTAAAAGACACAAAATTATGCTTATGAAAACAAATTTATTTAATCTATTATGAATAAATGTGTGGCAGGTATGATACAGAAGATGATAGACAGGAAATCCATGGGGCTGGTTTGAGCCTTCACAGAAAAGAAGAGACCACAATTCTAAATGAAAACAGGATTATTTTATCTTTGTGGACATGATTCAGTAGTCTTAGAATAATGTTGCAGATATTTGTGATCTCATCATCTACAGGGAAATAAAAGAAAAAAAAATTAGCTGTGCTGTTTTTAATGAGAAAATATTTCTGAGCACTTGAATTTAAAACCCTAATAACTTATTGGGGAGTGGAGTAGAGGAACATTCATGCACAAATCTTTCACAGGACTATTTTTGTCCATATCTGGGTTCAACATGGATCATTTTCATTGGAAAGTTTCCTTTTGCATTACCTCAGTGTGGTCATTCAAAGAAAACTTTCTGATGGAAGAGTTTCTAAGGTGGGTATTCAGATATAGAACACATCACCAATTTTAAGTTGGGTGCAGTGGCACTTCCTATAATCCCAGTGACTGAGCCTGAAGCAGGAGGATCTCAATTTTGATAACATCCTATGCATCTCACTCAGATGCAGTCTCAAAAGAAAGAGTAAGAAGGGCTGGGTATGGAATTCAGTGGTAGAGCTCCCGTAGGTTTAATCTCCAGTACCAGAAAACAAAGTTAAGCCTTGGAGAAATCTCATTGTGGATTTTGCCACTACAGGATAATTTACTTGGACTGAAAACTACAAAGGTTGATACTATTTTACGCTTAATTTTTTCACAAAATTTCCACACTCCATCCCCCAACTAAGGAATCCCACTCTTTCCCATGTGTTTTCAATGTTTTAAACAAATAGACTCAAATCGGTATCCATTAAGAATGACTGTTTTGCTATTTAATACATATGCTGCATAACTCAAGGGGAAATTATCCTCACAGAACAACTTCAGGAGCTACAAACGTCAAGTGTCTACTCACCTAGCAATGAGCTTAAGCATGAGGGCAGTCATCTGCGAAAGAGTGGAAGGGAAAATTAAGTTCACCGGGGAGGCTCAATGTCTAAGTATTTCTAGGACCAGTTTTTTTTTCTTTTTTATTATTATTATTGAACAACCATACAAATTTTTAACAAAATAATATAAAATGTGAATAGATTCTGGATATTAGATTTACCTAGGACCAATTTTAACAAAAGACAATTTTGCAAATTGAAATTCTGAATCAAGCCTTACAGACAGTTCATGTTTAATTTCAGATAAATGTCTATGCTATAGGAAGAGGGAAAGAGACTTTACCATTTTCAATGAGATTTATTATGTTCTCCTTTGGAATGTTCACTTCCTCTGTCGTATTCTCATACCTCTGCTGTTCCTCCTCACTCAGAATGTCTTCTTTTGCTAAGGTTGAAGGTGGATAAGGCAAAGAGATGTCTGTTAGAAAGCATCTTCTGGGTCACATAGTTCAATGGTCAATCCTACCATCACCATGATCTTTCTATACTGCTCTACCAGATCATTCTTGAGTGAGTTGGACACAATGAATGAATTCCACCTAAAGAACTTCATGTCATCTTCCTGTTCTCCTAACTAATGAGCATGTTAAAGACCATCTATGGTGGGAACTTAACTCTGCACAAATATCAAACATTCTCCAAAACAAATCCAGAGGCAGGGAGTTGGAAATTCTTCCACGCTGTGCCTCACCATTTCTCCTTTGTCTTATCCATTCCCTGTTATTATTGATCACTCATTCAATTTTGAACAACAGGTGAAAAATAGAAAGAATCTAAAGATTTCATCTAGCACATTACCATGGTCATCTTCATCAGTGGAAAGAAAAGCAAAGATTGTCTCCTTCTTCATCTTTGACCAAATAAGTTTCTAGCCCCAACTACTTGAAATGTGAATCTA
>PVKS010030942.1:0-23894 GCA_004027875.1 Aplodontia rufa
TATGCTTAGTGAAGTCTCCCAAGCTCAGAGACTTAAGGGCCGAATGGTTTCTCTCATCTGTTGATACTAGAATTTATGTTGAAGCAGTAGGACAGATGGCTGACCTAACAAAGCCTCAAATTGAATGACTTCCAGTGCAACAGGGGCGAAAGCTCCCTAGGTAACTTGGAGGTGGAGGGAAGGGGATGGGGAGGGGGGACGGTATACGAAGAACTCATAGGAGTCTGGTGATGGGGAAGATGGGGGAACCATTCCAGAAGCCGATGTTATTCCTACACTAGATACCCATTTAACACATAAGTTCTTCTGGGGGAAACTGCAATAGATGAAACCCATAGTAGCTTATCTATGTGTTAGCATTACCCTTGGTTATCAAAGTTTATACACATTGATTGCTACAGTTTTGACAATGTTTCCCCCTCATCTGTATCCTGTATCGCAATATACTTCTAATAAATGTGGAAAAAAAAATAAAGTAATGAATATTCTGGATAAATGAAAAAAAATAAAAATAAAAATAAAAATAATTCTCATTTTGAGAGTATTAGTGTTAATTTTATGTATTTTAATTGTTAAAGCACTTGCTATTGAAGAACATTGCAGAGCATGAAGAATAAAATTAATCTTTCCTATGTTTTAGAAACTTCTGATTTAACCTTATTGCATGGACAGAGAAGACACTCATCTCTATTTTTAATTTCTGTTACATTTCAATTGAACTATCTCATAATATTTTGGAATCTAAGTTATGTGCAATGCAGATAACCAGGTAGCATCACTATCATTTGAATAATACATCCGTCAAAAAACATGCATGCATTTTCATGAAATGAAAGGCAATATGTTAATCAAATAATTTAAAATGCAAAATTTGGTTGTTCAGAAAGCTAGATAATTTAAAATTAAAAGCAGAACTACAAAAAAGATGCAGCCTTTGAAAATTAAGTATGAATCATAGAATTCAATATGCTTCTTTAACTACAACAGTTTGTTTTCTTTGTTTATATTAAATCATGAAAATTTCAACAATAAAGTAATTTATTTCTGTTAGTAACATTCTAATAAGCCACAATTTGCCTTTATCAATGACCATCAAGATAATATTTATTACATCATATAATTATAAGTTCAATAATGTCACTCCTAAAACTAATTATGTTTAGAGCACAGACCCCAAATTCAGTGTTTCATTTAATCTGCTCTCATGTTTTATTCTTTTACTCAGTGTGGCATAACATTAATTACTTCATGAATACCAATCACTAAAACATAGAAACTGAACATTTTGGAGTTCTTTAATCCTTGGAATCATTTTTTCTTATTTATTTACATATTTCTTTATTTTGAGATCTTCCTAAAATAGTAAAAATCCAAAAGTCCATTTTATTTTGTTCTGTATAAATAGTTAAAGAAGAAAAAATTTTAAAGTCTCAAGTAATTTTAGGTAATATTTACAATCCTAAAATTAAAATGACATATAATTTCAGAATTCAGATAAGTACATCATATAAGGTTGAGGTTTGAAGGTACAATCAAGAATGTTGAGAGTAACACTGTCCTCAGTTTATGAGGAAACAGAATTCTAAAAACACACTTGATTTTCCTGGAGTTATAAAAATAATTTACTTGTTTAGCTCTCCTTTGGACATACTTCTCTGACAAAAACACAAACACAGATGTTATGAGTTGAATTTGTCCCCTCAAAAAATATATGTTGAGGGCAGGAGTGATGGCTCAGTGGTTGGAGCACTTGCCTGGCAGGTGCAAGGACCAAAGTTTGAGCCCCAGGACCATGAACTCATCTGGGTGTTAGAGAAACCAAAATCAGATGAAAAATAAATAACAATTGATTCTCTCTTTCTATCTTTCACCACTCTTCCCTCCTTTTTTTTCTCTCTCTCTCTCTATATTTTTATATCCTGTACTTTAAAATGTGATCTTACTTGAAAAGAGGTTCATTGCAGATGTAATTAATTAAGATAAGATCACACTGGAGTAGGGTATGCCCCTACTTCTACATAACTGGTGCCCTTATGAGAAAATCACCATTTGAAGATAGAAACTTGAAGGGAGAATGCCAAGCAACTACAAAGGCAGAAATTGAATTTAAGTAGCTGAATCCCTTGGGACACCAAAGTTTGCTGATAGATCATTGGAAGTTAAAAAAGTGTAAGAAAGGATTCTACTGGAGTTTTCAAAGGAAATATGGCCCTATTGATGCCTTTACATCTTATTTCTGACTTCCAAAACTGAGTGACAAAAAATATCTCTTGTTTCAAATAAGTCAATTGATGGTACTTTGTTACGGCAGCCACGGAAAACAAATATTTCAGGTAGACTCCTATGTCTGCCTTTTCTTTTGGTGTATAGGACCATCTAAGATGGTGGAATAAATAACACATCATGCGAATTTTTCTCTTTGTAGTTTATGACCAGAAAGCACAAAAGAACCCTTCATAACAATCCTGTTAAATTTCCCTAGTGAATCCAATTTCCCATACACTGTGAGAATGACTTCACAAAGTCTTCTTTTCCAAATTCTTCAATGCCCTTATACTTTCCTCATCTGTTGACCTCTGCTTCACTGAAATCATGGAATCAATTTAAACAGACTCCCTTGTGATCCACCACCAAATCTACAAATACATCTAAACCTGTATGTACATTCTCTGAATATTCCTACAGTTCTCAAAATCATATCTTTGCCATGAACACCTTATCCATTTCCTTTTACCCTAAGGATGTTGATCTTTGTTTTTTTATATAATTCTCTTCTCCAATATTCTAATATTATTCTGTAAGAAAATATAACTCCTATAAAATTTGTAAAATTGAAGACAAAGTAAAATTCCATTTGACTATAAGCACCCTTCCATTTATTCACTATTTCTCTATTCATCTTCAGATGGAAGCCTATTAAAGAGTGGGTGCATTCTCTACCTCTATACTCTCATCTCTCTCTTCTTTTTTTAAAGTTGAAGAATGCATTTTCTTTTTCTTAAAGAGGTACAGAGAAAAAGAGAATCAATTTTATTTACTTTTTCATGTGGATTTTGTTTTTCCAATATTTCACTCTGTATGTGGTGCTGGGTCTCAAACCTGCATACTTGAGCATGTCAGGCTAGTACCATAACCAAAAAACCACCACTCCTGCCCTCTTTATTACTTTTAAACACAGTTTTCTAACTTCTGCCTTCTCCATTCACAATAACTTATTTTATCTTATTATCAAAGATCTCCATGTTACTAAATCCACTGGTCCTTTTCTTACTTTTTTTTTGTAATTAATTTACTTGGTTCTTTTTCGGTGTTCATGATGTAACACTATACAATGACTTCATTATAAAAGCGTGGAGTTAAATTATTTTAATTCAGTCTCCCATTTTTTCCATCCCCTACCTTCCTCCTCATGTCCTCCACTGATCCTTTTCTACTTATAATAAACAAAATAAGAGAGCCCTTGAATCTTTCATTGAAGTCTACCACTTCTTACTTCTTCTTTTTTTAATTCAGAAATTAATTTGTTGAACAAACAAGCTTCTAATGAAATAATATATATATAAATTCTGAAAATTAGATTTGCCCCCAAGAGTCCCCCTAATTTTCCACCCTTATCCCCCCACTCTTTACCAATACATCTCTATAAATGCCTTAAGTTATATGACATTACACCTTATCTGGATTTGAAACATGATAATAGACTTCCTTTCTCAATGGCTGGTGTCTAGCTCTAGCCTTCACAGATGAGTGAAGACATTCAACCCTTGGTTCTCTGAGTTATGCTGATTTCACTCAGCATAATTTCTTCCATAGCCATTCATTTACCTTCAAAGGCTGCAATATCTATGTTTCTAATTGCTGAGTAAAACTCCATGGTATATATGTACCACAGTTTTTGGATCCATTCTTCCACTGAGGGACATCTAAGTTGTTTCCATAATTTAACTATTGTAAATTGAGCTGCTATGAACATTAATTTTGCTGTGTCACTGTAGTGTGCTGATTCTAAATCCCCTGGAAAAATATCCAAGAGAGGAATAGCAGGATCATATGGTGGGCTCATCCCTAGTTTTTTGAGGATTCTCCTCCACACTGCTTTCCAGAGGGGCTGTACCAGTCTGCAGCTCCACCAACAGTGTGTTAGTGTGCCTATCTCTCCATAACCCCTCCAGCATCTATTATTGTTTATTTTCTTCACCAATCTGACTGGGATGAGGTGATATCTTAATGTAGTTTTCATTTGCTTTTCTCTGATTACTAGTGATTTAAATCACTTTATCTCATGTATTCATTGGCTTGATCAATGTCCTCTGTTGAGAAGTTTCTATTTTGCTCTTTGGCACATTTATTGATTGGGTTGTTTATGTATTTGTAGTTGAGATTTTTGAGAATTTTGTAGATTCTGGATGTGAAGCCCCTCTCAGAGGAATCACAGCCCATGATTCTCTCCAATTCTGTAGTAAACCTCTTGACTCTGTTGATTATTTCCTTGACAGTACAAAAGCTTTTTAGCTTTATGGCATCCCAATCACTGATTTTTTACTTTATTTCCTTCACTTTAGGAA
Organism: Aplodontia rufa; assembly: GCA_004027875.1. Classification (NCBI taxonomy): domain Eukaryota; kingdom Metazoa; phylum Chordata; class Mammalia; order Rodentia; family Aplodontiidae; genus Aplodontia; species Aplodontia rufa. Next base: position 4,566 of record PVKS010030942.1, read on the forward strand.
ATGTGTTGAGAAAGTCTTTGTCTACTCCCAAATGCTGAATTGTTGGACCTAATTTGTCTTCCATCAGTTTCAAGGTAGCTGATTTAATTCCTAACTCTGATTCATTTTGATTTGATTGCCATGCAAGGAGAAAGATATAGGTCTAATATCAACTTTCTGCAAGTGGCTGTCCAGTTTGTCCAGCACTATTTGTTGAAAAGACTGTCTCTCTTCCATGTAATATTTTGTCCCCCTTTGTCAAAACTCAGATGTTTAAAGATTTGAGGATTTGTTTCAGGGTCTTCTATTCTATTCCATTGGTCTTCTTTCCTATCTTGATTCCAGTAACATGCTGTCTTTGTTACTACAGCTCCATAGTATAGTTTTAGATCTGGTATGGAAAAACTGCCTAATTCATCCATCTTTCTTACTTAGAATGTTTTGGCAATTCTAGGTTTCTTATTATTCCAAATGAATTTGAGAATTGCTTTTTATTTTTTCTTAACAATTTTTCTTGTCTTTTTTGCCAATCTCTAATTTCACTGCTTTTATTTCTAGTCTTTAAAAGATCCTTACCAATCTTTTTTATTTTCTGGACATAGTTTATGTGCATTTCTTCTCAATACTGGAGTTTTCAGTCCTTGATATCAATTGCATCTCTCCAGAAGATCTGATCTGTTCACATGGCTTAACCATTAACTCCATAAAGATTAATTCCCAAATAATATTCTAGCTCTGGTAGCTACACTGACTTTTAGACATAGTTATGTGCTCAAGTGCTAGAAATATTCTGTTACAGTTTAGATATAAAAGTATTCCCCAAAAGCTCATGTGTGAGATAATTCAAGAAAGTTTAGACATGATATGATTGGGTTATGAGAGCCTTAACATAATCAGTAGGCATTAACTCAGTGGTAATTACAGGCGAATACCATATGACTGGAGGATGTGGGTTGTTGGTGGCATGACTTTAGGGAATATATATTTTGTCAGTGGTGAGGGGAGCTGTGTTTCTCTCTTTTCTGGGTGACCATGTCCGGACCCTCTTTCCTCTACCAAACTCTTCTGCTATGATATTCTGTCTCACTTTAGGCACAGACCAAGGGAGCTGACCATCCATGAACTAAAACCTCTGAATCCATGAACCCAAAAAAAGTTTCCTCCTCCAGTTATTTTAGTTACAGCAAGTAAAATGCGGACTAAAACATCTTCTTTTGTAATATTTCACTGATACCTCAAATGTAACTGGTCCAAGATAAAAAAGACTCCTTGTTTCTTCTCCATTCCTTCCAATCTCACAAAAGAACATCATCAATTAGATGCTCAGTTCAAAAATCTTGGAGTTAAATTTAACCACTTTATTTTCTGCTCTCCTCTCCTCTCTCCCCACCACATGCAACCCAAGTTATATTACCTCCAACTTCAAAGTATACAATACATACACTCTTCACTATGTTCACTGCCACCAATCCACCAATATTGCTTCATGTGTTACCTCAAAGACTGAAAAAGGTCTCTCTACAAACTAACTGCCTCTCTAGTCACCCATTCTACAATTTGTTTCCCAAATGAGATCTCAATAAGTTACACAAACTGGAAGATTTAAGCCCATGTCTAACTTAGTGATATCTCATTTTAATTAAATTTTAGTTTTCTGAATGACAATATGCCTTCCAGTTTATCACAGCTGCTTCCTTTTTATGTCCTTCATCCCCTTTTCACATGGCATCCACCATGTGAAATAGTCAGCTGAGTTTTGAATTATCATATGTCTTTTTTAAAAATATAAATCAAAACCCTGATTAAAATGATGAGCCCTTCAGTGGATCATCATTAAAACACAGCAGATTCCAAACGTCTGAAATGTTTCCTTCTCTAATCTCTCTTGGATCCATTAAGACTCTTCACTCTCTAGGGTTAACTGCACCACTTTACTTTTTTTCTTCTTTTGTTTTTTTTTTTTTTTGTTCTTCAAATATATCAGGCTTCTTTTATTTCAAGGATAAAAAGCTTTATCTGCTTGAAATTATTTTTCATTTTGTTTGGAAATGTTTCCACATCTTTTTGGGAATTCCTATCATCACTCAAATCTTAGCTCAAAGGTCTCACAATAAAATAAAAGAAAAAAGCTTCATTGAGTATCTCTCTCTGCTATTTACACACCCCATTGTTCTCTGTTATGTTTTCTGTCTTATTCCCTTTATGAAGTTATTTCTATCTCTCATCATGGGTATTTGTTCCAGTGTTAATTGTGTGTCTCCTCAATTTAGAATGTAAATGCTTTGAAACATAAGCATTAGATCTGCTGTGTATCCAGCATCTAGAATATTGCTTCAAAAAATATTATTTAGGAGAGTCGAAATTCAGATCTAGTTTTCCAACTTCATCTTTAGTTCAATCACTCTTCCAGGATGACTTCCACACTTGACTGCCTGTCTGTACCTTGCTAACCATTTATAAAATTTCTTCTACTATTCTTCAGAATAAAAAAGTTTACGTTTTGTCTTGTTTTGTTTCCTTAACGGAAAGGGAGACAATGAGAGAGAGAGAGAGAGAGAGAGAGAGAGAATCAATTTGATTTATTTTTCCATCTGGCCTTTGTTTCTCCAACACTTAGGTGTATATGTGGCACTGGTGTTTGAACCTGGATCCTAGCGCATGCAAAGCAAGCACTCCAACCACTGAGCCACTGCTCCAGCCCTTATTCTTTATTACTCTGTCCAACACTGGTTAAAATAATACATGGTCAAGGCAGCTAAATCAGTGTAAAATAGAAAACTAAGTGTATTTCCATTTTGTATAGAAATATGTCCTTCCCCTTGTAGTTTTATTTGGCAGAAAGTGTGGTGATTAAGAAAGAGCAAAGATACTGCAATTAGAATAACATAATTCAAATTTCAGTTCTTCCATTTCTATCCATGTGCTTTAGAGCATGTTGCTTAGTCTTCTTGAACCTCATTTTCTTTATATCTAAAGCTGATCTAATATTATTTCACAGAGTGTCAGAATAAATGTTTTTCACTTTTATGAAGTAAATCTAAGTCAATTTTCTCAACTGAATTCTACAGTTTGTATAGATTATAAGAGCAAAATACATGAAGGAGACATTTGTTGCACATGATATTTTACTGAAAGATAACAGAAGATAATTTTTAAAGTGCTGATGCATTTTTCAAATTCATATAAATCGGTATATAAAGTTGTATATAGTTGAGAATATGTTCACAAGAACCTGAGTGTATGTGTGTTTCTGTTTAACTTTATAAAAAATAAGCATCTCATATTAAGGTAACTTGGGTTTGATTGTAATTAATTTGTTTCTTTTAACTTATTAAAATTTGGGATCAGGGCTGGAGTTGTGCTTCAGCAGTTGCAGTGCTTGCCTGGCATGCATGAGAATGCGAGTTTGAACCCCAGCACCACATACATAACAAAGTGTCAGAGCAACGAAAGCCACATGAAAAGTTAATAAAATTGATTCTCTCTCTTTCTTTCTCTCTCTCTCTCTCCTCTCACTGTCCCTTCTTCTTTAAAAATAATTTTTTTTGGAACTCTACATATTTAGATATACTATACTGTTATTTTGAGGGAGATTTATTAAAAGAAAAGGCAAAGTCTGGAGAACAAAACTTAATTATTTAATACACTTAAAACCAAAATTAATCTATTTAAAATGCTATTGGTTTCAAAATAATTTACATAAAAGAGGATGCTTACTGTTTATTACAACTTATAAAACAAAGTAAATCACAAAATATAGACTTTAACTTATCATACTAAATGGTTAATAGAAAGCAATACATTATTTGTATTGATTTTTGAGATAGTATCTAAATTATTTGGGCCATGTATTGATTTCTTTTCAGAATATGAGATGTTTCTTATCACAAAATCAATATGGCACTTTACAAGACATTAGTTAGGGCAAATGAAAGACCATTCTCTTGGACTCACTTTCAGAAACATGTCCATTTCAGTCCCATTTGGTTATCAGAATAAATTTGTTGATAAAAGTATTAATTTGTGGGATAAAATAGAAAATACATACTTGATACTAAACATAGGCCATTCAGATATTTTGTACAGCTAATTGACAATAAATAGAGGACAAATGAGGAATTCATATTTGTTTTAGTAGATGATTATTACATCAAAAAGAAAAAAGCTCTCTTTCTCTAAAAAAAGAGAAAAAAGCTAATATTAATAAGATTGCTTATAGAGGCAGTTATCTCTTAATACATTAATGAACAAACACTACTAAATCAATTTTGGATAAAGTAATAATGATTTTTTGATAAATGAAAAGCTATGATCATTTCCACCTTTAATCAGAAGAGAGGATATGTGGTAGAAAATACAGTTGGCTCTCAACTTTACTGTGAATATTATATTTGGATAAACTAAATTTTTGAGTTATAAAATATGATTAAATGATATACTTTGAAGAGTATATGAATTGGGGGCTATATGTTATTAGGAAGGTATTCCAGGTTTAAAATAAGAATATATTTTAAAAATAACTTCAAAACTAATTTTAACCATTTTGTGATATTTTTCCATGATATCTCCCATATATTTTACACCACATCTTTATATTCATAAGATATTACTACTAATTGTGAACTCAATAATTAACAATACTAGTTCTTTAGGATAATAGTAACTTCTTTGTATTTAACAGACATTATCATAGAAATATGTAATAGAAATATTTTCTGTATATTTTATTTTAGCAAAAATTACTTCTGAGAGAAGCAAATGCTGACAACTGCCCTTTTCTTACATAGTACATTTTAATTGCAGTATTGAGGTTTTACATAGGAACTGGGAGATATATAAAAGCTGTGTAGATTCACATAGATATAAATCTTAAATAGGTCAAAATAGCAAAGGATATTGGAGCTTCTTAAATGTGGTCCAACAATGTTACTTTGATTATTGTTCCTTGTACTTTCAAGTTCCTTGAAAATTATCTTCCTCTATTCTTATTTTCAAAGACTTAAAATGGTTAAGTATCACTTTATATTATGCATAGACTACAATGCTATTATATACAGAAGCAAAGTTTTTGTATTGCAGTATCTTAAAAAAAGGATAAATTATTATAAATGCATTTATGAATAAAATGTGAAACACATTGTAACACTCGGTAAGAAATGTGTTTCTGAACTCCATGAAATAGATAATAGTATTTTTAATAATTTCATTAACAGAATGCAGTTTTCAGTGAATTTCCTATCTCATTACTATTAATAGAACTATACCTTAATCTTTCATCTTACTTAATTTCACAACCCTTTTATTATTGATTATACTTTTTTTTAAATATTTTCTGCCTTTTGAAAGAATAAATGCTAAGGTGTTTCCACCAGAATTGAACATTTGGAATTGTTAACAAATTATCTTAATGGTTATGTCAAATGGTTGAAAATGCTTACGATAAAATATGCTAAGTTCTCATAGTAGTATTAATATTACGTCTCATGCCCAACAACGTTTCACAATATTTTCCACCAAATTTGCTTAATTGAATATAAACCAAAATCTTGGATTTAAAGAATGAAAATACACAAATTACATATTGATGTCCAGTTTCTGAGAGCAGAGAGCTCACTCTCTCTTTCAATGTCTCATATTCTCCAATGATTAAAATTCAATTTGAAAGAATAAAAATACACTACCTGGGGCTGGAGCAACGATTCAGCAGTTATGGCATTTTCCTGGCATGTACAAGGACCTGGGTTCAAACCCCAGGATCACATACACAACTAAGTACTAGAACAATGAAAACCAGATGAAAAACTAAATAAAAATTGATTCTCTTTCTCTCTCTTACTATCCCTCTTTCTCTCAATACAGATGCAGTGTACTTACACCTACTGATACTTTAATGGATTAATATATTGTAAGAAAATAATTAACTTTAATTCAGCTATATTTGTTTCACATGAGAGAATTCCACAGCAGAAAATTATAGCCTTGCTCTACTTAAATCCTTGGATATAATTAATCATTTAAAAACTCCTCAAAACTTTGAGCATCATTCTACTTTGTTATATAGATTTTTAAATATTGTACTAGCTTTCTATCACTGTGATAAAATATCTGGTATCAAGTTAAAAATGAGAAAAGGTTCAATTTGGTTTATGGACTGAAAAGTTTCAATCAAAAATCTGTTGGATTTGTGACTTTTGGACCTGTGACAAGCAACACAATATGTTGGGGAATGAAATTGTTTATCTCATGGCAGCTGGCAAGCAGATAGGACAGGGAAGGGTTTTAATATCCCCTTCAAGGATATGTGCTCAATGACCTATGTTTCTTCCATCAGGACCTACTTCTTAAAGGTTCCATCACCTGCCAATAATGTGATGAACTGAGAACCAAACTTTTAATATGTGTATCTTTAAGGGAGCTTTGTTCAAACCACTGCAAATACATAAAATAAAATACATTTTAAAAGTAAGCAAGAATATCCATTTGTCCTGTAATTTTTCTTAAACAACCTATTTATCACTGTCAGTATTATTCTATTTCATATTTATATGAAATAGAATATCTTCTGTTTTAGTACATTATATAACATATTTAAAACTGTTTATCAATTTTCAGTTATAAGCATATTACAAATATAATTAAAGAAAGATAATTTAAATGACTGCATATTATTTTATGTTATAAACTAATGCATGTGGGGCAGGAGCGGTGGCTCCGTGGTTACAGCACTTGCCTGGAATGTGCGAGTACGAGAGTTCAAACCCCAGTACCGTGTACACAACGAAGTGTCCGAGGAATGAAAGTCACATGAAAACTAAATAAAAATTGCTTCTCTCTTTCCCTTTCTCTCACTGTCCCTTCTTTCTTTAAAAAAAAAAAAAACTAATGCAAGGATTTTTGAGGTATTCACAACAATTCAAATTATAGTTTTATCCTCATTTGAGTTTATAATCAAGCTGGTAAAGTAATATATAAACTTTTGGCAAGATAACTAAAAATAAAAAGAAGAAAATAGTGAGTTCCAAATAAGAAAGATTTACAAAGATTGTAAATAAAGTAACTCAGGACTAATATTTTTAATAGAAGTTTGAGAAAAGACTGATATTTTTATAAAACAGTAGAATTTTAATTTTTGTTTTTGTTATGATTTGTTCTGTTTTGTTTTAATGGGATAGGCTACCGAAGTGCACTTTAGGCTGGAACCCTGAACAAATGATCGATTAGTTTATTAAATTAAAAAAAAGATCAGTCTCAACTATGATGAACAATGTACATTTGAACAATTAATAATAATGGTGTTTTATTATTGATAATAAGATTTTGGAAATGAAGAAAACAATTTTTGACCAGACAGTGAAAGACCTTAATTGTTAGTTTATGGCATAAATATAATTTGGTAAGTCACTGGAATAATTTTCTTAAGGCATTTACATGTTTTCCTCCACTGCTATGAGACATAAATTTAAATTATTTGTAACTTCAATTTATTTTGAGATCAAATTATTCAATTCCTAGCAGTAAAATTTTAGGGCCAAGTAAAATAATCTGATTTTTTTAGAAGAGAAATTTCTGAAGTACATATTCATTGTCTTCATGAGTCATCTTCTGAATGGATGAAAAGCTATTAGAAGCATCTAACTTAAAATATCTGATTTGAGAACAACTTTTGGGGGAAAAAAAGAGGAAGCTGTTCTTATGTTACTGCTTTTGGACTATACAATGTTTACATTTCCTATTTTCATGAATCTATACTACAAAAGTTAGCTAAGATTTTATGGACAGAATCAATGTGAAGAACAGAAAGAAGTGATCTGAAGACCTGATTTTCAGACAGTAGCAACCCAACTACCATCCAATGCAGATTTTATTAAGTTGAGCTAATTCTTGCCTTACTTTTTAATCCTTATTACTTAACTAACACAGAAGCACACAAAAACAGTACATATGTATGAGGCACCTTGTTTTGTCTCAATACATGTATATGTTGAATAACGTATAAATCAGTTTATAGATATCAGTCTCCTGAAACACTTTTAATTTCTTCATGTGAAAATTTTCAAAATAATTTCTTCTAGCTTTTTTTTTTTTAAGAGAGAGAGGGACAGTGAGAGGGGGAGAGAGGGTGGGAGACTATTAATTTTATTCCTTTTTTCATGTGGCTTTTGCTACTCCAAATCTTAGTTATGTACATGGTGCTGTAGTTCCAGCCTGGGTCCTCACACATGCCAGGCAAGCAAGATACCACTGAGCCACTGCTCCAGTACTCAGGTTTTTTTATGTTTATAAAATGTACTCAACCTTTTCAAGACCATGAGAAGTCTTGTGTCATTACATATTCAACTTCAAGGTGTAGATAAAGTACATCATGAAGTACAGGTTTGAAGTGCTGGATTATAGCTACCTGAATAGTTCCGTGTAACTGAAGACCTGCTAACTGAAAAGATAAGGTTGAAATCCTTCCCACATGATTCAATACAATTAAGGGACAGATAACCTCTCTAGACCTTCCTTTTCAAAAGGAAGGAAAATGATACCACACAACTGTTTCTTGTTTCATTATAATTATGAAATTATATGTGGGCACACAGGGTATCAACTATTTCATTAGAATTTAGTCCCTTTCCCTGGAAGTAATTCTCTTTGGCTTTTTTTTCCTGTCCCCTGAATTCTGGATATTCTTCCCTTCATGTCACTTTTTCTTTTTCATAAAGATGATTGCTGTGTACAGATAATTTTTTTTCAAATTGCTTCCTGTCTATAGTAGGGAGGGAAGCCATATATTTATTTTCATTTTATGTTGTTTCTGTCCTTTTTAATTGAAGCTAAAATTATTTTGATAGTATAAAGTTTTAAAAATGTGGGGGTCCTATAAAAATTTTATTAGGGTCACTAAACAAATACCACACATGCATCTTTGTTATGGTGTGGACATGAGATGTTCTCCAAAAGTTCATGTGTGAAATAATACAGGAATGTTCAGAGGTGATATGATTACATTATGAGAGCTGAAACCTAACAGTAGATTAATCCATTTGATTAATTATTTGAAAGGACTATGGTGCTGGGTAGGTTCCAAAGATTGTTAGAATGTGGCTATAGAAAGTAAGCTATAGGGAGCATGTCATTGGGATGTATGATGAGCAGAGTTCTCTCCGTGTTCTCTGGTTGTCATAAACTATGCGACTCTCCTCTATCATACCTTTCTGCCATGATATTCTGCATCTCTTGGGCTCATAGGCTGTGGAGTGCTAACACCTGAATCCATAAACCAAAATACTTTCCTCCCTGTATTGTTTTTGTCAGATCACGTTGATACAAAACTTACTAAAACAGAATTTTTTTACCAAAAAGTGACCAACCTTGCTATCTTATTCAGCATTTGGAAATAGTTTGCAGGAGGAGTTTGGAAAAGTTTGGAAGTATAAGCTAGAGAAGCTTTAGAATTTTGTAAATAGAGTATAATGGGTGATTCTTATGGGGAGCTCAGAAGATCATGATTTTTAGTGGAATTTAGGACTACAGAGATTAAAAGACTGAGCTTATGAGATTTCAGAGGAGAAAGAATGCTCTATTAGAAATTTGATTAGAAATCATTCTTCTTACATTCTGTGAAAGAAGTTGTCTACATGTCCCAATGTCCTGAGACTTTTGTGAGGCTTAATTTAAAGGTGATAGACTAATTAATTTGTGGAGAAAATTTCATAGGAACCCAGCATTTAAGCAGTAGCATGGATATTGCTGGCAGCTTTTAGTCATGTTTACTTTGATAATCTAGAGTAGAAACCAGAGTGGAAATATTTGAAAAACTTTAATTTGGCCAGAAAATTGTGTGTAAAACTGGTGCAAAGAAAGGTGCAGGTGTTGAAGAGATTGCAGACACTAAAGAAATTCTAAATACTTTACACAGAGACAGAAAAAGAGACAGTTTGAGGTCATAACAACACTTAGCAAGACAATACCCATCATAGGTTCAACGATGTAAAATTATAAATTCCTTTGAGAACAGACTGTGGGGACACTCTGCTTACAGAGGAGTGGAGTAGAAACTTGTTTCTCCATGCTCAGTGACCCAATCAGAGGCTTCTGCAGTTATAATTCCAGGAGGTCTGGCTGCTTCTCAAAATTGTGTCAAATATTCATATTGTCTTTGTGGTACTAGTTCTGCAAAAATGCAGGATGTTGGAATTATGGGGTCATGGAGGCTTCCAGTGACATTTCAAAGAAAGGCATGAAAAACCAGGCAAAATGTAGCATAGTTAGAATTCCTGTGAATAGACTCTGAGAGGATGATAAATAAAAATGTAAGATGCAAGTCAAAATTGAAGTAGAGACTCTGTACACTACATGCCACATTTATATAGGCTAAAGGATTGTTAAATTTTCAACTGCTGTTGCACAATAACTATGTCTCTTCAAGTTTCTAATAAACTTTTCCTTTAAGCATTCTTCAAGAGACTCAAGGACTTATAGAATTTTCTCTAATAACCACTAAAAGGCAATTTCAACATCTGTTTGCCACTTGGTAGCAAATTGACTGCTGTATGTTTAGGCCTCTGTTATTTCTGCACCTCTCATAATGGCACCAAAATTAATTTTAAATATACAATATCCCATATACATATTCTGTATGACAAATCACTGCAAAACATAATGGCTTAAAGAAAAAAAAACAGTTATTCTTTCATTGTCTCTCATGGTGTCTGTGGTGTATAATTTTAAGAGAGACTCAGCTGCACATTACTGGCTTTCAGGTCTCCCTTGAGGTTACATTCAGATATGAATTGAGTGTGGCTTGAGCAGGAGAATCCTTTTTTAAGGAAGTTCACATAGTTAACAAGTTGGCTGTGGTCAAAAGGTTAGCTACTAATCCTATAAATCTCTTAAAGTTGGCTTGAATATTCTCAAAGCATGGTATCATGATTTCTTTACAGTAACACAACTGGGTTGTTGAATGTATATACTTCTAATTTTTCCATTCATGATGATGTTTTTGTATATGTGGACCTACACGTTTTCTAAAATAAATGCTCTAAAAAATCTGTGGTAAGGACCTACAATCAGGAAGATGGTCTGATATTTACTTGAGCTGAGGAAGGTATTCAGGCTGTTTTGGTCAGGGAGCATTAAAAATGTCTAAAAATGGGCATTTTCTCTGGGTTGGGAATTATTAAACTAGATTAATTATTTTATTTTATTTATTTATTGCATTATCAGGTCTTAAAACCCAGAGATATACACAAGTGCTCTACTACTGAGCTATATCCCAAACTTGATTAACTACAATTTTGCTTTCAATTTTTAAAAAATTACATATCTCAAAATGTAAAATAATCAATGTGTTCTTTTGGTGAATTGGTCATATTTTTGCAAGCCTAATTATCTCTCTCATCAACTTCCACAATTAAATAAATGCATTTTTGTTTATATGCATTTATTTAATGCAAATAAAAGCAAATTTTTGTATATGTCATATCTACAATTTCATTATATGATGTTTGAGGTTAAAGACGTTGTTCTTGAACTTTATGTTTCATGTCAACAATAGCATGTCATATTCTTTTTTTTTTTTAAGGAGAGGACAGTGGGAGAGAGAGAATGCATTTTTTATTTAGTTTTTCATGTGGCTTTCATTGCTCTGACACTTAGTTGTGTACGAGGGTGCTGGAGTTTGAAACCATGTCCTTGTGCATGCCTGGCAAGCGCCCTAACTGCCGAGCCACTGCTCCAGCCCAGCATGTCATATTCTTAACATTGCAGATATTGTCATTGCTTGTATAATCTCTGTTGAATTGTATTAATATAAAGAATAAGGATGTTAAAATATTTTATTTTTTAAATTAGTTCAGTAGAATAGTATAAATGCATCTATACTACTCTAATTAAAACCAAAAAATTTCCAGCATAGAGTGTCTTTTTCCTTTCTTTGGTATCTTCTTAAAGGCATCATTTTGTGGGGATATGAATTGCAAACATTTATCAGAATATGTACATTGATAAAATATGGAATTCAATAAGACAAATACTTGGATTTAACATAATATATACCAAAGCCAAGTTCAACTGGTATGAATAAATTTAATTATCTGTCCCATATAACCCACTGCTATGATTGTAATATTCTGCATCTGCACCATTCATTACAGTAGCTACTAGCCATATGGTACTATTTGGTGCATGACATATGGTTACTGTGTTAAAGAACTGAATTTTGAATTTTATTTAATTTTGATTAATTTTACTTGTAGCTACCATCCTGAAAGCTCAGCATTTGAACCACTGAGATTCTATAATTGTATGTCACCATAGACTAGACTTGAACTCAAAGGAAATTTCCTCAATATCTGTAATAGTGAAAACATAAGTACAAAAATACTACATACTATTATGTATATTTGTTTTACAAAAATAAACAAGAATCACTAGAACAACTCAAATTAAACATCATAATTCTAAAAAATGGTATTATAATTTAAAAAATAAAAGGGAAAGATATAAAATTCAATATTTTTACCGTGAATGCCCTGCTAAACTACTATTGAAACCAAAGAGAAGCATATTTGTCAGTGGCAATTTTTTACTATTGCTTTTAACTTTATATATGCCCTTAAATGATTTCATTAATCTAATATCATCTTGCCTATGTTTGCAATAATTATTTCTGAATTTTATATTTGAGATTATATTTAGAACCAAAAAGGTGATGCTACTTTACTGTGAAAACTCTTGATTCTTCCTGGTAGGTTCTGTTCTAATTTTTGACAATATCTAATCTTTTGTGTGTCCTATAGACTACTTTCAGGAAGTTTAAATTTTTTGTCATTCATTGCTTCCCTGGATAACTAACCTCAAATAACACACACAATCCAGCTGACAGAGCCAAGAACTGTGTAACAGCTGGGGAAACAAAAGAAGGACAATAAGCAAAGCCTCAAAAGGAATAAAGTGACATAAGTAGAAAACTTAAGACGGGAATTTTGTGTTATAAAACAATATTGTGATAATTTCTTTGCACAAAGAAAGCATTCCATGATCAAATTTCAAATGCAAATGTTTGGCTGCTCTGGAACATACAAACATCACTGTCTGATCACTGTTACAGAGCAAGGTCTTCTGAGGAAATTGAGGCAGCACAAAGACCCCCCTCCAACCTGACTCTTGGGATCAAGTCAGAAAGATTTCAAACATGCCACTCACTGTTAACAGGAAGGAGTTTATTGAAGGGATAGGGAAAGGGAAAGGGAACACACTCAAGAGAAGAGAAACAATGTGCCTTTACTGCATTCCACTTTTATTGGGGTTTCAAGAGAAGTTTCCAGAGAGTCCCACCCAGGTCTACCTCTTGACTTTCGACTGATGGCAAGGTGATAGAGTAAGTCCTCACTGCCATGGCAACTCTAGTACCTTGGCCCCTACTGACTGGTTCCAACTGAATAGGTCATTTTGTTTTTTTTGTTTGTTTGTTTAAGAGAGGGACAGTGAGAGACAGAAGAAAGAGAGAATCAAATTTTATTTAGTTTTTCCTGTTGTTTTCATTGCTCGGACACTTCATTGTGTACATAGTACTAGGGTTCAAACCTGGTTCCTCACGCATGCCAGGCAAGTGCAGTAACCACTGAACCACCACTCCAGCCCATCCAATTGAATTTTTAACCATGCATCTTTACAGATTTCCTGATTAGGAAATCTTTCTGAATTTTAGATTCTGGTCACAAAAGTCTCTCCCTTCAGAGTAATTTGGGTTCCTCCAACAAACATTATTTGGGACTGACAATTCCTCTGCAGACAATGGGTAACTTGCTGAGGAATTTGACACTTCCTGCTTACCTATGCTAGGCAGACTTACCTATGCTAGACAGGCATCATTGTAGGCCAACTGCTTTTTGGAAGAGAAAACATATGGATGGGGTCAGCACAGTGGTCATATTTTATAGAATTATTCTCTTAACCTTGCATTACCACCATTCACCTCTGTCTAGCCACTAACACGGTGATCACAGGGCATATTTAAGTCTATAAAAGTGACTACAGAAGTTGGCTGAATCTTTCCATAGCCCATTGACTGCAAGGACACAATGACAGGAATATAATTAGGCATTCTCAGTTTTATATAGTTGTTTATCCTTCAAATCATTTTCAACTTTTTCTTTATTCAATAAACATGGTCTTACAATTAGGAGGGATCCATCAACAAACAATCAAGAGCAAAAATATAATGACAGAACAAGCCAAGGCTGGTGCCATTCAATGGTTTTCCCCCTTGGGTTCCCTATGGTTTCACGTTCCCCCCAATTTAAACCCCAAGTTAATTGAATTTCTCATGGAAGTCAGAGGTTCCTCTCTGATTAGATTCCCCCATCTACCTCTCTCTGGTATCCTTGATATCCTTCCTAATCCCTTCCCCTACTTCCTATTACCCTCCCTACGTCCCCCAGCATCCTAGGCAAGGTTCTTCATGATCCTGTAAAAATTCATACATGTTAAGGTAATTGTTAGGTTAGCCTTCTAACATACTGTTTCCAGTTGAATTCTAGCTTCCACAAATCAGAGAAAACATTTGGCCCTTGAGTCTCTGAGTTTGAGATACTTCACTTAGCATAATTTTTTCCATCTCCATCCATTTGGCTGCAAATGTCATAATATCGTTTCCTCTAATGGCTGAGTAGTATTCCATTGTATATATATGTACCAAAGTTTTTGAATCCACTCATCAAGTGAGGGGCATCTGGGTGGTTCCATAATTTAGCTATAGTAAATTGAGTGGCTATAAACCTTGAAGAAGCTCTATCTCTATAATATGCCAATCCTAGCTCTTTTGGGAAATACCCAATTGTGGGATAGCTGGGTCAAAAGGCAGTTCCAGCCCTAATTTGTTGAGGAGTCTCCACACTGCTTTTGAGAGTGGCTATAACAGTTTGCAGTCCCAGTCCTCTTTTCCCACATCACTTCCAGCATCTGCCATCGTTCATATTTTTCATTTTTGCCTCTCTGACCAGAGGTGGAATCTCAGTGAAGTTTTGATTTGCATTTCTTTATTATTAATGATGTAGAACATTTTCTCATATGTATATGGGCTTTCTGAACTTCCTCCATTGAGAAATTTCTTTTAAGTTCCATAGCCCATTTATTAATTGGATCATTTGTGATTTTGGTGTTCAGTTTTTTGAGTTCTTTGTATATTCTGGATATTAGCCCTCTGTCTGAGGAGTAGCAGGCAAAAATTATCTCCCAATCTATAGGTTCTCTCTTCATACTTTTAACAAATCTTTAGCTGTGCAAAAGCTTTTCAGTTTAGTTGCATCCCATGCATTTATTCTTGACATTACTGCTTGCCCCATGGGAGTCTTGTTAAGGAAGGCAGTGCTGACCCCTATATCATGTAATGTTAATCCTGCTTCATTTTCAAGCAATTGTAAAGTTTCTGGTTTAATATTTACATTTTTTGAACCATTTTGATTTAATTTTGTGCAGTGTGAAAGGTAAGGATCCAATTTCAGTTGTCTACATATGGCTGTCCAATTTGTCCAACACCATTTGTTGAACAGACTATCATTCTTCCACACTATACTTTTGCCCCCTTTATCAAATATCAGATAGTTAAAAGTATAAGGGTTCATCTCAGAATGCTCTATTTTATTCCATTGGTCTTTAGTTCTGTTTTGACACCAATACCATGCTGTTTTTGTTACAATAGCCCAATAGTATAATTTCAGGTCAGGAATTAAGATACCACCCACTTCTTCCTTCTTGTTGAGTAATGTTTTGGCTATTCTGGGTTTTCTGTTATTCCATATGAATTTGAGTATTGCCTTTTCTATATCTGTGAAGAATAACATTGGTATCTTGATGGGGATTGCATTAAATCCGTATAGGACCTTGGGTAGAATGGTAATTTTGGTGATATTGACTCTACTTAAAAATGAACATGGAATGCTTTTTCCATCTATTCAGATCTTCTGCAATTTTTTTTAAAGTACGACAGTTTTTGTTGTATAAGTTCTTAACATCCTTTGTAAGACTTATGCCCAAGTATTATATTTTTTTGGTGGAGATGGTGAATGGGACAAATTTCCTGATTTCTTCTTCAGTGGACTTGTTGCTGGAGTATAGGAAAGCTAATGATTTATTGGTGCTGATCTTACAGCCAGCCAATTTTCTGAAATTGTTTATAAGCTCTAGAAGTCTTCTAGTCAAGCTTACAGGGTCTGCTAGGTAGCGAATCATGTCATCAGCAAATAGAGACAACTTGACTTCCTCTTTTCCTATTCAAATTCCTTTGATTTCCTTCTCTTGTCTGATAGCTCTGACAAGGGTTTCAAGGACTATACTGAGTAAGAGTTGAGAAAATGAACAGCCTTGTCTTGTTCCTGCATTGTGTGGAAATGCTTTCAGTCTTTCTCCATTGAGAATAATGTTGGTTATGGGTCTGTCATAAATGAATCTTACTTAGTTAAAATATCTTCCCTTGATCCCTATCCTCTCTAGAGTTTTGAGCATAAAAGGGTGATGAATTTTATCAAAGGCCTTTTCTGCATTGATTGAGGTGTTTATATGATTTTTATTTTTAATTCTTTTTAAGTGGTGAATTACATTTATTGATTTGTGAATGTTGAACCAGCCCTTTTTTCCTGGAATGAAGCCCACTTGATCATGATGTGTTATCTTTTTAATGCACTTTTGGATAGGATTAGCTAGAATTTTATTAAGGATTTTTGCATCTATGTTCATCAGGGAAATTAGTCTTTAGTTTTCTTGAGTTTTCTTTGTTGGATTTTGGTATCAATGTCTTATTTGCTTCATAAAAAGTGTTTGGTAGTGTCTGATCCTTTCAATTTCATCGAAAAGCTTAAAGAGGATTGGTATTAATTCTTCTGTAAAAATTTGGTAGAAGTAATTCTGCCATGACTCCATCAGGTTCAGGGCTTTCTTTTTTGGAAGAGTTTTGCTTTCTGCTTCGATTTTGGTACTTGAGATAGGTTGGTTTATATTTTCAGTGTCTTCCAGTGTTAATCTGGGGGTGTGGTATGTGGCCAATATCTGTCCATATCTTCCAGATTATCTAACTTGGTAGAGTATAAATTTTCAAAATAAGATTTGATAATCTTCAGGATTTTGGTTGAGTCTATGGTGATATCTTCATTTTTGTCTTAGATTTTAGTGATTTACTTCACTTCATTTTTCTTTTTGGTGAGGTTGGCAAGGGATCTGTCAATCTTATATACTTTTTCAAAGAACCAACTCTTTGTTTTGTTGGTAATTTGTATTGTTTTATCTGTTTTCAATTACAATGATTTCATTTCTGCTTTTAGATATTTCATGTCTTCTATGAGATTTTGGATCAGATTTTTCCTCTTTTTGCAGGAGTTTGAGTTGGAGCATAAGACTATTTATTTGGGCTCTTTCCTGATTTTTGATGTATGCACTCAGTGCTATAAATTTATCTCTTAAGAATGCTTTCATACTATCCCAGAGATTTCAATATGTCATTTCATCATTCTCATTCATTTCCAAGAATTTCTTGATTTCTGATGTCATTTGGTCTTTTATCCATTTATCCACATTAAAGAGGGTATTATTTAATCTCCAAGTATAAAGTAGCTTAAGTTGTTTTTATTGTTATTGATTGCTAACATCATGGCATTGTGGTCTTACAGAATACATGGGACTATATCAACTTTTTTGTATTTTTTCAGGTTAGCTCTGTGGTCTAGGATGTGGTCTATTTTTGAGAAGGATCTGTGAGCTGCTAAGAAGAAGGTAAATTCTGCCAAAATGAGATAGAATATCTGTAGATGTCTGTTAAGCCCAATTGATTGATAGAGTTGTTCAGATTGGAGATAACTTTGTTGATATTTTGTTTCAAGGATCTATCCAATGTTGATAATGATGTATTGAAGTCCCCCAGTATTATTGTGTTGACATCAAAGAGGGACTTAATATCCTTGAGTATTTTTTCCATGTTTTTTGGGGAGTTGTGATTGGGGGCATAAATGTTAATTATTGCTATGTCTTCTTGGTGAATTATCCTCATTAGTATGATGTAGTATCCATCTTTGTCCTTTTTGAGTAGTTTTGGATCAAAATCAACTTTATCAGATATTAGGATCACTACAACATCTTGATATTTTGGACCACTGGACTGGTAGACATTTTGCCAACCTTTCACCTTCATTTCTGCATTTATTTTTGATTGTGAGATGTGTCTCCTGTGGACAAAAAATTGCTGGATTTTATTTTTTGATCCAATAAGCCAATCTGAGTCTTTTAATTGGGGCATTGAGGCTATTCACATTCAGTGTTAGAATAGATATGGGAATCTGAGTCCAAGACTGTGAATGTTGCTGTGTTTTGTGACATCTTGGGTTTCTTTTGGTGTGTATTATGATTATAGACACTCTCTTGTTTAAGGGTTTAGGGAATTATGAGCATGTTCTTCTTAATGAAAAATGTCTTTGAGAATATTCTGTAATGCAGGGTTTGTGTTCATGTATCTTGCTAGATTGAATTTATCATTGAAGTATTTAATTTCTCCATCATATTTAAAGCTGAATAATGCAGAGTATATTATTTTAGGTTGAAATTATTTTCTTTCAAGGATTGAAAAATATTGTTCCAAGCTCTTCTGATCTTCATTGCCTGATCTGAAAAATCCATAGTGATTCTAATTGGTCTGCCTCTGAATGTGATTTGGGGCTTCTCACTAGCTGCATTTAGAATTCTCTTTTTAGTTTCACTGCTAATCATTTTATATATAATACGTCTTGGTGAATTTCTAATATGGTTAAGTCCTTTTGGTGTCCTATAGGCATCTTCGATATGGTATTCTGGGTCAAAATTTTTTTTGATTAAATATATTTTTTTTTATTTTTTTCCCACATTTATTAGAAGTATATTGCGATACAGGATACAGATGAGGGGGAAACATTGTCAAAACTGTAGCAATCAATGTGTATAAACTTTGATAACCAAGGGTAATGCTAACACATAGATAAGCTACTATGGGTTTCATCTATTGCAGTTTCCCCCAGAAGAACTCATGTGTTAAATGGGTATCTAGTGTAGGAATAACATCGGCTTCTGGAATGGTTCCCCTATCTTCCCCATCACCAGACTCCTATGAGTTCTTCATATACCCTCCCCCCTCCCCATCCCCTTCTCTCCACCTCCAAGTTACCTAGGGAGCTTTCGCCCCTGTTGCACTGGAAGTCATTCAATTTGAGGCTTTGTTAGGTCAGCCATCTGTCCTACTGCTTCAACATAAATTCTAGTATCAACAGATGAGAGAAACCATTCGGCCCTTAAGTCTCTGAGCTTGGGAGACTTCACTAAGCATAATTCTGTCCATCTCCATCCATT